>WBND01001439.1:44489-117234 GCA_013398595.1 Tychaedon coryphoeus
TCCTCAGGTTGTCACTGGCCTGGATTAATTTTGTGTACATTTTTCATATTCCTTCCCTGGCTGCATCTTGAGGAGGGGATGGCCTAATTCTCTGTTCAAGTTTAAAGCAAAGCCGAGCAGCCTGATAGGTGTTAATCCAGGAAGGGAAGATGAGTGACCTGACTGAAGCTTCTGCAGCCTGATGCCCCAATAAAGAAATAAAGACAGAGGCTCATCGGGGCCCATGGGGGCAAGGCTGCTCACACTCTCCACTTCCTTTAGCACGTCCATCTCATTGCCATTCTCTTTGTTAAGATATTACTTGGTGGTTTGTCCGTGGATTTACCCATCCTTTCAGGGAAATATGAGTTGTTTGCAGCTGGGCTGGGGCCCGGTATGCCCCCTCCGTGTCTGCCTCCCTTATCCGTGCGATACCCAGCACGGGGCGATGGCTCCCGCACAGCCCGGTGAAGGCAGCAGCGCGCCTGGGGTCCGGCACAAATCAATGGGAGAGGAGCAGCAGCTGGCAGCGCGCAGGGGCTGCAGCTCTGGGCAGCTCCCGGCTGCCTCGGGGATGCTGTGCTGCAGAACGGGAGGCAGCCCCAGTGTCAGAGCACAGACCTGCCCCAGCACGCCGCCCTGAGGAAACCCATCCGCCCTTTGTTTCGGCAGAGCATTTAAGCATAGTTAAGCTTCACGTTTACTGCAGAGCTTGCAGTAGAGGGGGAAAATGGAAAAAATAGTTTTGTGCTGTATTTTTATTCGCTGAAACTTTGTGATCTGTCTCTTCCATTTTGAAGGCAAAATTGAAAAAAAAAAATTTGGGGGGAAAGAAGTTTTATCTTTTTGAAAATTATTTGTTTAAATATTTGATTTATCATTAGTGAAATAAAGGTTTTCAATGGAAATTAAAAACTTCCCCGACATTTTCTTTAGAAAAGGAACCAGTATTTCTCCGTTTTATTTATATGTTGAAAATTACTTACATATTAAAGTGTCTTGCTGAATCAGAACTTCAGAAGATAAATATTCTCTTATCTTAGCTACAATACCCATTTGAACTTATGCAGGACGTTTAAGTATAGCAGTTATATGCTCTCTCTTTTATCTCATAATTATAGGTTTTTAAAAACCTTTTTTTTTTAAAGTGTATGTAATTATTATGTAGAGCAGAGTTTTTACCTTTAAATGTCATGTATTTGCATAAAAATTTACATATATTAATGATAATCAGGGACATAGGAAGAGAAACAGAATTTTGCTAAACTTCTTGCTTTGAATTAGGACACCTGTGTCAGAGGTTGGGATGAAAAATACAGATGTTGATACCAGCCATGTTCCTCAAATCCTTGTACAATGGCAAAATTATCTAATATCTCTGTTGGTCATCATTCTGTCAGGCTGCTTGGGAGTGCTGACACCTGGGTTGCTGTTGCTGCACTGCACTGTTAACACCTTGTTCAGCTGAATGAGAAATTTGCACCTCTTTTTTAGACAATTGATTTAATGATTTATAATCTGCGGTCTGGAGGCTCCCAGAGGTTCTTCTGAAAGTGCCAAAAGGAAAGTGAGCCTGTTGACAGTGTGCTTAGATTTGCTATAAAAAGCCCAGGACAGCCAATGGGAAATTTTTTTGCATCTGCAGCCTGGAAAGGGTTGGTAACTGTTGATTTAGACTGTCGGCAGTCTCAGCAGCCAGAGCTGCTCCTGGTTAAGATCTGGACATTTCCTCTCCAGCCTTCACATGGGGTTCTGAGTTTCTTCTCAGGCATTCTCTGTTCACAAAAGTGTTATAAAAATAAGACGTTCAGGGAGAAGTGATTATTCTTAGAAACATGAGGCAGCTTACAGGGAAAAAGATTATTTAAGTTGGAGAGGAGGACAGTAATGGAGAATTATTTCAATTCCAGAGAATTTTTTTTAACATTCCAGAAGCATGTGAAATGAGAACTAGCATGATGATGGTAAGGAACCCCCCCTCTGTTCATTTTACAGCAGAAGAGGAAGGAGCTAATGGATTATCAATGTTGTCTTTGATAGGTAGCATTTACAAAACAGATAAAGAAAGTATTCTAGAGTCACATGTTGCAGAACATCTTGACAAAATGTAGCACTTGGCGAGGAGTTCAGCAGGATCCAAAGCTGTAAAGAGGAGAATTTTCTAAGGCAGGAAAAACAAGGTGGGCATCAAATTCCCTGTGTAAATCAATTGAATGTTGAAGCTGAATTCATAATCTTGATACCTGCTCATTGTCTTTAAATGCTGAGAACATCAAGAGCTGGATAAAAAAAGGATGAAGTGAAATACAATGATAAAGCTACAAGAACCAGTTATGTCAAGGCATAAACCTCTGGCTTGTGGCTGCTAGGAAGGAGCTTCCCTCTGAGTAGACTGGTCTGTAATTTGCCCACTCAGAAGCTCCACACATCTACATCTTTGCAAGGGATTATTTAGCAAAAAGGAAAACAAACAAACAAACAAAATCCAGTTTATGAGGCACTGAAATGAAACAATGAAATCCTGAGCTGCTGAACAGAATTGCAGTCGTTTTGAAGCATGGCAGAGGCACCACTGTGAACACGGGTGGAGCTGTGCTGTGCTGTCTGTGGCACTCCCACTTGCATTTTGAGTGGGAAGGAAAGCTGAGCGTACTTGAAGGGGAAACTATTTTTCTGAACTTGTTTGAATGTTGATGTTAATTTTTCATGTTTTGTGATAAATTCTTGGGTATCTGGAAGCTTTTCTTCTCCAATAGTTGGTGAAACAGATCTGCACTGACCCAGAGCAGCCTTTCCCAGTACCTAAATCTCCTAGAGAAGGATTTCTTTCAAAGCACAAGCCTCTTGCATACAAGCTAAATAAACATATTCTCATTTAGGAAGTAATTTATGATGAGTAAGGACTGAAAAGGCAAATGTTACAGTGGAGGCACTGCAGCCAAGTAGTAACAGCATTTAGGTACAGCATTTGCATCTCTAGATAAATGACAAGAGCGTTGTTCGATACATCTGTGTAACATGAGAATAGCATATACACAGCTGACTGTAGGAAAGGAAACAGTGCTATTTTCTTTGAGATCTGCCTTTGTGCTATTTTAAGATGGCATAATTTTTGAATAGTGATAGTTGCAAGCTTGCTGTGACTTATAAACCTTTAACTCAGCAGAGGTCCGGGATGAAAAAGGAGCCCACCTACCTGCATAAAACTCATCCCCCTGTATCTTACCTGCAGTTTGAGTACTAGAAAAGCAGGACTTTTTTAGTCAAATTAATATGTAATAGCTAAGCTATATCCAGTTGAGAGATCTGAGGCAATTTTAGCATCAGTCTTTGGGATTATGATTTACACTGTATATTCCTTTTTACTGTGGCACAGAATAGCTTTAAAGTATGCTCTGATTGAACACGTATTGCTGCTATCTTTGTACTGGTATGGGCACAATCAGAAGCTATAGGCCTCTAGAGTAGAGCTTAGTGTCTTTATTACAATGTACTTTTTTTCTTTATGGCTTTGATTTACAATTTTTTCTCTCTTGAGTCACAGTGAAAAGACTGGAATTTTTGATAATTTGTTTTTTAGAAAAAGGCAAGAAAGTGTTATGTTTCAAAATCTATAGTCATTGTGGAAAAGAACTTTTGATACAAGTGAAATCTATGTACATTCAAGGAACATTTCAGAAAGTTTGGTAAATGACATTACTGGAAAGGGGCACAAAAGGTAGATGAATGTATTTCACAATATCTATTTGTGCGTATGATTCTACAGCCATGGGTACCAGTATGTTTCAGGACAACCCTGATTGTCCAGCTGGAGAGAAGTGAGTGAATCATCATGCCCAGACCTTAGATGAGACAGGCAGAATCAGGCCCAGTGAATGCTGAGAGGCAGAATAAAGCCAGAGGTATTGCAGGGACAGGATCTTCCTTTAGATGCTTCTGTTGATATGTACAGCTGCTTAGTGCAATATACTGCAGAGGATCTGTGCATGTTGTATTGCTAGAGAGGACAGTGCATGCCTTGGCTGTAAGCATTAATTGTTGTTACTGCTCAGTGTTAGATCATTATACTAATTTGCTGGATGCAGAGCAGTTGCTACAGATTACACTGATGGCATCTGAGCAGATTACTAGGACCTGCAGTTTGCTGCAGGGCAGCAACCCATGTGAGAGAGATTAAGTATCAAATTCTGCTCCCCAGTATACCATTGTAAACATCAATAATCCAATTGATTTTATCAAAGTAACTCTGGATTTAAACTGGTATGATTAAGGGCATCTGACCTCGTTGTTTTGTTTTGTTTGTTAATACACACAATACTTTACAGCAGCAGTCTTTGTAGTGGGCAGGACAGGAATCTATAAGAGAGATTCCAGTACATTGCCAAGATTTTTGAAGGAGTCCAAATATCTAACATGAGCCTTTCATTCATTTTACTTATCCCATGTTTAAGTGTCTGAATATCACAGCCATATAGTGTGAAGTGTAAATGATGTTATAATGCAGATTTATCCAAAAACTGCAAGATAATATCTCCATTTCTGACTGAGCTGTGAGCATGCTGCAGGATTGCAGACAGGATGATGCACAAGATATGTAACGCTGATTATACAAGATGAATAGGCTGTAGTGAATGCAAGTAACATTAGTGGTTACTCATGAATTTAGTACTTGCTCTTACTACCATCAAAGCCTATAGCAAATCTTCTCCCAGCTCTAGGGGCAGGAGAATCAGACCTGCTGTTATACCAGGAGAGCACCGCCAGCTTGTGTGTGCTGCAGAGAGAATAGTGCATCGTAATGCAGATTACACTGGTTTGCTGCAGCGTCAGGGAATCTCCCGGTGCTGTGTGTTCTATAATAGAAATGTCACTCAGCCTGCCTGCTTTTATAAATAAGTGAGGTTATTTTAATACTACTCTTGTTAAATTCGCAGCTACTAAAGCAGATCTGAGTGGCAGGGGTAAGCCAGCTTCACCTGCAGCCACCCTGGATGGCTGCAGGATTTTCATGCTTGTTCATTCAAGGAGGAATGCCAATTTATTTCTCACACCTTCCACCTGACCTTGCAGTTCTTTGCATAGCAAATGTTGCAGGGAGGCTCATGGTAAGAGGCTCGTGTAGAATAGGCAGATGTCTCCTTGCGAGGGGAAGCAGCCTTTGCCCTGTTGCCCTACAACTCTGCTAAGTGCTTTGCCTCCCTGAGTGGAGGAGCCAGGAATGAGTGCGTCCCTTGGCACCCCCTGGCTGAGTGGGTGGCTCTGTGGGTTCACAGAGGAACAAGCAAAGGCCCTTCTAAATCTGTGTCCAGAAGCACTTTTGAACATGGGTTTTATGCCTCTGGCAGCATCCTGCTTTGGGACTGTTTGCACTGTGATAGGCCAGGATGGTCAACAGCCACTGACTTAGTAATGATTCCATGATGAATGTTCCAGAAATTAGTTGGATAGCTACCCTGCTGTGTATCTGACCCCTTCAGGACACAGTCTTTCTTTAAGCCTTGTGATCTTTTGATCTTCAAATTTCAGGATTGTATAAGTTGCTGATTCTTCCTGGGAACTTGGTCCTCCATAGGTGCCCGCTTGGTCTGAAAACTAATTGTATTTACACTCTGGTTCTGGAAGACAGTGATATGGAGCCCTATGCTATTGATTTTAACTGACTAAAAGGAGCCTCCCAAGGAAGTGTTAAGGCTGTAATGTCATAGAGAGGAAAGCTGTTGTGCAATGGCAGTGATGAGGGTACCAAGGCTGACTCAGCTTGCACGTCTATGGAGTTTCTGTTATCAGTTCTTCCATTCATGGATAGAAAATCCCATTCATCTTTCTCATTCTAAATTCTACACTCTGTAAGCTACAGGAGTTTAACCCACAGCATTCAGAATAGGGATTTGGAAGCAGACTCATTTGCTTCCTTGACTGAGCCATTGTTTTACCCTGAGTAGCAGCTGTGTACTAAGACTGCTAACCTTCAGTGCATTAGTTTCTCTGCTCTCAAGACCTAGGCACTGTAATAGGCATGGGAGGTTAGAATATCTGTGTGATGTCAAATGGATTTAACACAGCCAGAATCATTGCTGCTCAGCTCTGTCATTGTTAGTATAATAACTTAATTATTAGATTTCCAGTTGCTACTGTGGTGTTGTTGCAGGCACTGTATAAACCTACAAAAACTGATGATGGCCTCTGCCCTGAAGCCTTGCAGTCTTGCATACATGAGACAGCAGACCGTTGCAATGAATGAATATTGTTGGACAATTAAAAGTATAAATCAATGGTTGGGTTTTAGCCTCAGGTCCTCATAGCTCTCAGGTGCCAGTCTTGTGTTTATGTTCAGGGTTGCCTTCTCCAGGATGCAGTGGGGCAGAACTGCTTGTGTATCTTGTTTATACAAGTATATGTATGTTGGTTTGTGTTTAAACAATGTAAAACACAGTTTTAATGCAGAGCTTGACTCAGACAAGGAGCCCAAGATAACTGGTGGGGCACTGCCCTGTGCCAGATAGAGCTTGAATGGCTGCTGACAAAAGCCACTGATGGATAGTTGATAGTTTTCATTGCTCTGACCCAGCTTCATTACATAATCTAGTATGAATTATCACAATATTATCCCCGTGATATCTCTGGCTTCCTTTGCTGGCTTCCCCTGGTTACTCTGACCAACATAGAGAGGCTGGGAAAGTAGACTCTTGCAGATGCTTCCATGAGTTATAGACATATGGAAGTATGCACATTGAACTGGTCAATAGCTACTATGAAGACTGATTTTGGTTCTGGGAGGTTACCAATTAAGCAGGAAATCTAGAATATGGTGTACAGATTAGTCACACTGGGCAGATAATAAACTCAACAAAAAACACTCCAAGTCAATGGTTGTGGCAAATTGTTGGCAAATATTCCAGATAAGTGAGGTATTTCTGGAAGTATTGCAAGTATTCTGATGTGTATTGTGTTTGCATAAATCATCATATAAGGCTATGTTACCCTTTTAAAATGATGATTGAAAGTATCTATTTCTGGTTATTTGGTTGGGGGTTTTTTGTTTTGTTTTGTTTTTCTTTAATGATTTTAACTTGAAGGGCTTGAAATTTTAATAATTTAACTAATTGTGGTTAGGCAATATGACTTTTAGTTGGTATGGCTGCAGTGCTAAGAAGTCATAGCACAAAGGCAGGTACAGTGATAGTGGTTATTAGTAGCATGTATTCCAAGCCAGGCAGGAGGAGGTGAGGACCCTGCCTGAGCTCAAGAAGAGCCAGGAAGGATTGCCCTGCAGGGAGACAGGATTTTGCCATCAGCTGCTTCCAATGAGCAGCTGCTCAGCTCCTGCCTCTGGGCTCTGACTTCCTGCAGCTGATGGGTGGTGCTTTGCTTCTGTGTGAAACTGCAGCCCCTGTGAGGTTCTTCCAGGCATTTTGCGTGCAGCTGTCTGACTAAAAAAGGGGGGCGGGTGGGGAGATGGAATGGCATAGCAGCGTTGCAAAGGGGGAAAAAAAGAAAGAGAACGTGCCTCTGCATATCACTGTGCTTTAGGCAGTGCTGCAAGAGGTGACTGTCCCATGTTCCCTAAAGGAATAGGGAAATCTGCATAGAATGCCTTTAAGACAAGGTCTGCTTGGCTGGGGAGGTTTGTAGGTATCTTGGTATAACAAAGAAGTGCAGCTCTCTGGCACAGATTGAGCCCCAGGCAAAGCTGGTGTTCCTGTTTGACGTGGTGTGACTTACTTTTAGAGATGTGGGGAACCACAAGCTGCTTGGGCACTTGCTTCCTTCATGATACCTGATGTGCTCTGCGTGACACCAATGAACAGGGTTAATAATTTCCGTGTACGTCAGTACCTCAAGGCACTAAAATCTGAGAAGTTGCTCTGATGCTTGTGTTAGTACCAGTGCCGAAGTCTGACATGTCATAGTTTTATAAACTGGCCTCTCTTATTTTCAGTTTTTCATCCCTTGCTTGCTTTGTTTCATTGCTGGTGAAAGCATGGTCTCTTCAAATGCATCATCCCACACTGGCAGTGTTTTTGGCTGTTCTTGATTTCAAGAGACTTTGCAGAAGACGTTCTTCATACCGCTGAAGTTTGCAGGATCTAACTTGTCTTCATCCATATGTAACAAGTAACTCTTTGATAAATAAAGTTCTATCTAAGTAAGCATATAGAATCCCATCAAATTTGGAGTATGTGTTCCTGCTCCCTGGTTTTGGGATATCAGCAAGAAATAGGGTTTTATTGGTACTTTATTTAACAGAAAAGGAAACAAGCCACAGCACCAATCTCTGATTTAACTTAGCCATAAAAGTCAGTGTTTGTGGGGTTTGCATTTGCTGTCTGGAGTTGGAAACAATCACAAAAGTAGTTTTTTTTCTGACAATAGAGATCTTTCCTGACACACCAGCCTTTTTGTCCTAACAGACTTTTTTTTTTTTTTTGTGATCTTGCTGCTTTCATGTTTTCATAAGGCCTCTTTGCTGACCCTAAACTTTTTTATATATTCAGCTCTTGAAGTACTAGCTATTATTTCCCGTTTTTGTTTTGGCTTCTCTGCTGTTGTTTTCTTATTGATGATCTTGCAGACTTCTATCCACTGGCTTTTTATGAACCTCCTCTCTTTCTGAAGCTCCTTCAGAAATGATGCATTATGTGTTGTGAGATTGCATGTAATGAGGACTCTTTACCTGTCCAGAGGTTTTTATCTCCATGGGACAAATTTGTGGCTGGGGTTTGCAAGAATGTCATGGATAAGGAGATAGTCGAGAATCTCGGATGTTTGTGCTGCAGTTGCAGGCTTTGGTGGGGAAAACATGAAAGGTGAGTACCATGGCAAAGGAATGTGTGTATGAAAGCAGGCAGTAAGCCTTTTCTTGCCCTGAGTTGCATGTAACAGTATTTTTAGTTGAAATCTGTGCAGTAGCAAATGAATTTACACATGGCATGGGAAAGATGGCAGAACTGGTACCATAATTTTGACAGTAATGAAAAAACCAGCACTGAGCCAAACAACCCCTAATGGCTGCAGGTGAGCCTGTGCAGGAGAGACCATGCTTCTCAGAAAACCTAATTGGTCCAGGCAGAATGCCATCTTAGCACAGCTGTATTGCTTCTAGTTCCTCACTAGTGCTGAGCAAGCTTAGCTGGAATTATCTGCCTGGCTCTATGTGGCAGAGATTAATATTCCTCACTTTCCACTGCTTTGGTTACTTCTTTCAGGAAGAGATAAAATGAGTATGGCTTTTTGCCAGCACAGGTTGCTGGGACATCCATACTGCTCTGCATTGCTGAGCCATCCCTCTTTGTGAGCCTGGTGACAATAGCAAAGCTTTGGGGCTCCAGCATGTCTTTGGGAACACTGCTCATACTGAGCACATACCTCATCGGTTTGCTAAGAAGGTGAGACTAGGGCTCTGAAAACTTGGGTGGGGTCTCAAGAAACGCCCTAGCAAATAAATGGTTAACCAATAAGGCAGAGCATTGAAATAGGATGGAGGAGAGTAATTATCATGGGATAAGGAAATGATTAGAGTGTTATGATGCTCAAAGTATAGCCCTAGAGTCAGGTGCTTAATTATTAATATTATTATTCATGGATGGGTCTTTATGATGTGGGAAATGAATATTTCTGGCACTGGAAGGAGATGTAAGACACCAGTTTAATATGCCAAGCAGAGCTTATGAGAGAGTGGTGTGCTTCATATAAATTAAATCTACCCGTTAGCCACGTGTTTTCCACTGGGGATGGCTTCTTCATCTCCTCATCTCCTAAANTTATGAGAGAGTGGTGTGCTTCATATAAATTAAATCTACCCGTTAGCCACGTGTTTTCCACTGGGGATGGCTTCTTCATCTCCTCATCTCCTAAAGCTGCTCATAAAACATAAAATTAAAAAAAAAAAAAAAAACAAACAACTCCTTTTTACATTTTTGTAAGTAAATCAAAAATGTTCAAAATGGAGCAGAAATATGAGGGAAGACATGGGTGGCAGCTTTGGGCTCAGGGGAGGCAGGGCTGCGAGCCTGGTCTTGGTGATGAGTCCTGGACTGTTTTTCAGTCCAGATACCAGAGAGGATACCTGTATCCTCTTTTCATCTAGGTACCTATAACCTCACAGATCCATGGCACACATGTGGTTAGGAGCAAATGTTGGAACAGACCCTAAACAGCACTGATACAGTTTTGTGCTGACATAAGCATCAGCTGCAGCATCCCCAAGGCCAGGCACACTAATCTTTGTTTTGAGGGCTGTTGTCAAATCGGATGTTTTGGTGTCTTTACGTTGCATTTCTGTGCTGAACTCCTTCACAGCACAGGCTTGTTTGTCTGGGACTCTGCTGTTCTTGGTGGTGATTTGGCTGCTGGATCTGTGGAGGCCCCTGTGTAAAGGTCTGGATTAGTAGTTATTTGAACAATAGAATAGACTGGGTTCAAGTGGGCATCTCAAACACATCCAGGAAAAACAGCAAATGAGATTGCTGTAGTCAAATAAAGGGAAAATGTTGCTTAGCTTGGCCTCCAGTCACTGAGGGCCAGTGTCAGCCTTTGCAAACTCTAGGTTCAGGCATTAGCTGTTATTAGAGCAAGGAGTTTTGTCACTAGGCAAATAGTACAGAATTTAGCAGAGAGAGAAAAAGTGGTATATAAAGTGTTGTAGGGAATGGAGGCTGTGCTCATGCTGAGCATGCTACCCCTTCTAAATGGCTTCTTCCCTCTCGGTATCTGGCTTTTTGGCAGTGTGGCTGTTGAAACTGTGTTCATCTTTCACTCCAGTTCTAAAATGATGGGCTCTTGCAAAATGCCTCTGTATGTGGTAGGGCAGAAGAAGAGTGGGAAAGATACCGTCTTCTTTCTTTCTGTTTCTTTCCCTCTCTCTCTCTTTTTTTTTTTTTCTTCTTTATTACAATCCTGCCTTTTTGATCTTGCTTCCTGCAATATTATGAGGACTGCAATGGATTGCTATGGCAACTGGCCAACCAGGCCTGCATACTAAAGGAAGACACCTCCATGAGGGCGCACAGGGGAAGGAGATAAAAGTGTAAATGATGCAAACAAACAGAAGAAACTCCAAACAACAGCAGTAGCACCATGTGGATGTGTTATACTGTGAGATGGGATGGAAGAACATAAGGAATAAAGCACAGTGTTGCTGGCCAGCCTCAGAGCCAGAGCATTTTGTCATGCACCAGCAGGGTAGAAAACTCTCATTCTTCTGCTCCCCATCTCTCCAACCCTCAGCAAAAGCAGATATCCAGCAGACTCATGTGTCTGTAAATACAGGTGGACTGCTAATTTGCAGGGACATGGGGAGATGGCTGTGTGAAATTGGGGATGCAAATGTTCAATTATTGCGTCTTGACAGTGATAAATGGAGAGGGGAAGAGGGGCTGCATGGCTGGGTTTATCCTCTGGGTACTTGTGTTCTGATTGGTCTGAGCTGTGTCACTGTGCCGGTGGCTCTGGGGAGTGCTGCGCAGAAGAGGGGAGCATAACAGAAGAAAAATGCCTGTCTAGCATGGGGCAGGGCCAGCTGGCAACAGGGTAGGTCTTTTCTGTTCAGTAAAACAGAGTAGAGATGTTGGTTCCTAAATATCTGGCAGAGGAGGCAAGGAGGTGGGGAGGATGTATAAATTTTCCCCAGCACACTTGGCTTTATCTCCACCTTCATCTCTGCTATATTGGATATCCCTGCAGTCTCCCAGCCACAAGCCCATATGGCATTTCCCCCTCCCCACTGTTGGAAGGAGCAGGCCTTTTTGCCAGAGAAGGAGGAGGGGAGTGTATGGGGGGAGGTTGGTGCTGCTGTTAGGGCCAGATGGCCCTGAAGGGCTCACTCTACACTACCCTCTGCCACAGTCTCTTTCCGCTCCTTAATCTCTGCTTTTTGCTCCCAGCAAATGGGCAATATCTGGTTTATTGAGGACCACTTGAACCTGGAACTGCCATTAAAAACTCAGGGGTACTTTTGTCTTGCTGGTCTGTGGCATGAACTGGGTGAACCCGGATGTGCCAAGTACAGAGGAGTCTCATGGGTGTGTGTATCTAGCTGTAGTCCCAGGCTGAGGCCTCTTGGAGCTTGGCACAGAGTAGGACAGCCAGTGCCCTCTGGAGAGCTCCAGGAGCCTTTCCCAATTAGCCTGTCTTTACTATCTGTGCTTTACTGAGCTCAGACTGCCACAGGATTGCATTGGTGCACAAGCAATGAGAATTTTGCCCTTCACCCGGCGGGGACACTGTGTTAGAGCAACACATTTTTATAGGCAGGGCAAAGCGCTCAATCACCAGGCAGCATCTTAAAACCAGGTGCAGAGACACAAGCCTGATAAAGGAGCAAGTTTCCATGGAGTGGAACAGGTGACTGCAGTGGGTGCTGCAGAAGGAGGCAGACCTGCTCTGCCATGAAAAACAGCTATCTGCATAAATTAATGGACCTTGATGGTCCTCCCACCATCATAACCAGGTACTCTTTCACATGGGTATGAGAACACTTGAATATTTGCAGAAATGCATCAGAGGATTGGCATGTAGGGGCTAAATCAGGTGATGGAGTCAGCCTCCTGTCTGTTTCAGAGGTGGTATTGGTGATAGCAGGTAACACTGTGATAGCAGGAAACATCTCAAATACACGGATCAGTAACATCTACATAAATTTATAACTAGAATTTCTAGCAGTTTCTAACGTGTATTGAGAAGGGCAGACCTGTAACAAGTGTTCTGAATTAACCTTATTGCAGCACACAAGCCCCTTCCAGTGTGGTAGCTATGTTAAACACTATTAATCTCTGAACCTCTACAGAGGTTGGGGAATGCTGATCTCAAGGCTTGAGTCTGAGGAACTCTGCAGGAGTCAGTCTTTGATTGCCAACATCATGTTCCCATGAAATTCTGCATCCTTCCTGAAGTGGTCTTCAAACTCTGTGGCCCTTCTACAAAATATTTTCAGTTGACTTTTCTTTGCTAGTTTCAATATGTTATTCCATTCGTGAGGCTGTACCAGGCTCCCTGTGGTTGGTAATTAAACATGCTGGAAATTCTTGTCTTTCATTTTTGACCAAAGACCCTAGGCTGGCTGGCACAAAGGGATAAGGTTTGCTGACTTTGGTGTAGGAGGCACTGGGTTCAGATTCTCATCCCTTTCTCAGCACTTTTCTCTTTTTAAAGAAAACAATGAAAAGAAGAGAGATGTGATCAGAAAGCACTTGACAAGTACAAAAATACTGGAAATGGGATGTTTGCTGCAAAAAATGGAATGAAGTTAGAACAGGCTGAGCCTTGAAATGGGCCAAGTTAAATAAATAGCAAGTCCTGATAACTTGGCCCTTTTTTTCCAAGGTTCATACACCCACATATGGGATCTCAAAAGGGTGAGCCAATGTAACCCTAATTGTATCTTATTTATCTTGGCTGTTTAAACAGCTCACCATGCTGTAACTTGGCCCCTTCTACAGTGATTGCATCTTTATACAGTTGACCTTTTCTTCCCCCTCCAGTTTTCTGTATGTGCTACAAGTTTTCATGTCAGATATAATTATCTGAACCCCCGTAGGCTGTGAGGATAAGGTTTCAGCCATTTTTGGCAATGGGGTTCTTTCCCAGGGCTGCAGATGGGTTAGGTGAACCAGATGTACTCAGATAAGTTTGTTGCAATTTTTTTCTGATTTTTGAGTTGTGCTTCAAAGGATGGCCTCTGCGCTTAGGGGTTAGTTGCTTTATAAACTGTAACTTATATTTTTGCCTTTGTGATGAGGATACTTTTCATTTCATTGAAACCTGGCTTAAACTATCATGTTCTTGTATATTCCTTTCTAGAACTTGGGATGTGATAGTTGCATGTGTTTGCTGGTATGTACTTGGACTGAGGATGAAAAAGAAAATATTAAAATATTTTGGAAATCAGAGGCAGCTCTACTGCTGCTGTACTGTATTACCTGCCACAAGCTGTGTGTGAGGGTCTGCCCTGTTATGGGACCTAGTTTACTGGAGAGATAAAGACACTGCCTGGGTGTCAGATCTGTGTGTGTTCCACTGCACAGCCAGCCTTCTACCTTCTCCTGGGCCCCCACTGCCACCCAGCCACTCCTGCAACTGCATCTTAGTCTGATTCTTAGTGCTTACTGGTGGGCTGGAAAGTAGGCAGATTGGTGAGCTGGTTAATTAATTCTGTTTAATATTATTATTTATACTGAGAGACTACAAAGAGCTGTCAGAGGTCATGCTGCCCCATTCACTAGGCTCTAGAAAAGCACATGGGCAGGACTTGGATGTGGTTTCTATCTTGCTAGAGCAAGGTAGGGAAGAAGGGCATGTTGTGACCCTGATTTTGCAGAGAGGGAATGGGGAGATAGAAGGTAAGCAGTTTAGCCAAGGCTGTGCAGAGACTCTGGCTGAGCCAGGAAGTAATACCAGCTTTCCCCTACCCCTGTGCAGGCCAGCCTTGACTCTCATCGAAGCTTTCGCTTTTACCATTTCTCTATCTTACTATTTCTATGCTGAGTTATAACCTCTTTTCTCCACCCATGTCCCCACCTTTCCTGTCTCTTGCTCTCTCACCCCACCTCCTTAGACTCGGCGTCACAATACTGATACTTGCTAGGAACAGCATCATTTTGGAAACAGCACAAAATACATTTCAAGTGATAGCTCTGTTCAGCTGTACCATTTATAAAGGGTGGAAGGGAAGTGGAAAGAGCTCGCTGGCCTCTTTGTGTCAGTGAGCTGGTGGGGTTGTTTCTCCTCTCTGTAGATGCCACACAGGAGCACCTCCTGACTTCTGTTAGAGCCCCATTCCCTGACAGGGCCATGGGCCATGTGCTGAGCTCGGCTGAGCCCCAGCTGCTCTGACTAAAGGCCGTCAGAGCCCCATAGTGCTCAGACCCCTCAGGAATTGGCTGCAATTTTTTTTTTTAATTTCATGTTTTTGTCTGTTTGGGAGGTGACCAGTGGCACTTAATGTGGGTCAAGCCTGGCAAACTGATCTCCATGGCAACCCTTAATGAATGCCATTGGCTCAGTGGTTCCATCCCTGCATCTCATTAAATTTCAATGACTTTCATGGGGCTCGGACATGTAATTAATATCAAACACATGGTATTCTGCAGGATAAGGTTTAACAGCAGGCAACTTGTGCAGGAGCAGGAGAGTGACGTGGGGGGAGACTGTTTGGGCTCTGTCCCCAAACATGACAGGAACAGACAGCCCGTGAAAAAGAAGTAAAAGGCAGAGCCTGGCGGTTGCTGCTCATGGCCTGGCAGAGGCACTGATGGGCGCTTTAGCCTGTGTGCTGTGGTGGGGATTGGGATCAGAGCTCATGCCAGCTCTCACGTTTGAGAGTGGCTCTCAGTTGCTTTGTGACCAGTGGCCATCTTGCTGAAGCAACATAGAACCACTGTAGAAAATGGGGTTGTTTGTGCTGGCTAAAGGAAACTCCTCAAAGGCCAGGGAGATAAGTGGAAGCAGCACAAGGCAGGAAGACAACTGCAGTTGTATTTCGTGGTTTTCTCTTCATTATGTACTGGTACAACCTCTGTGGCACATCACAAACTTTCCCCAGCATAGCAGCATTACAGAGTAGCTTCCAAAGCCGTCACAAGGAGCTGCTATGGACTGGGAAAAATCTTGTGCTTATCATTAGGGTTGTGTGAATCATATGACTCTCTTCAAAAGCAAATGAGAAATTTGAGCTGGAGATGCAGCAGTAGGAGCAGCAACCACAGTGTTTACACAGAGACCACCTGAGCTTTGCCCCATCTAACTGCACAGTATGGCCAGGGGAGGCTTAATCTCACAGGGAAGGGACAGATGCCAAAATACAGAGGGGAAGGGTGAGAGGAGTGTTTTTGTTGTTTGCCAAAATGAATTTGAATTTCTTAGGGTTTGCCTGCCTCTAGTGAAGATCTCAGTCATTTCAGTTGTATTAAAATCTTTCAGCATCTTATCTCACAGGGATTAATGTTACCAGACATGAAATGAAACAAAAGGTGGGGGAATGGAGGAAATAACTTCTGCTAATTACTAATATGCAAAGTGAGTGACAAGATGAAGAAATAATGTGCTATCAGATACAATCCTGGAGTTTTTAAAACAAATTATTTTATCTTCAACTGCATTGCTGCTATTCCCCGAGGAATAATATACAATTCCCACAAGGATGTGATGGTATAATTCAGTGGCAGCTCTGGTGAAGTTATATTCAGTTTAATGAACATCGGTGGGAAGCTAAGATTGAATTATTGCCCAAGTGCTCTGTCAGATTGCCTCATGGTATTATGTGGAGTATAAAGAAAATTATTATTGGCAATACTAAGGAGATTCATTTTGTTCTGAGTGAAGGAGGCAAAGGAGGTGTATTGAATCTGTGACGTAGTGGGAGAAGGTTAATCATGACTGTAATCTGGGCTGGGGAGATCGACCATGCGTGGATCACAGGGATGATATTTAATGGCTATGTGACACGGCAGTGGAAGTTTTACTGGCCAGGATGCGTGAAAAGGACAGAGCTGGAGGCAATGACAGTAACTTACTGTGTGACAAATAAATAACAGTGTAGGAAGGATGGTATTCAAAGATCCTTGTGCTCATTAGAAGGTGCTGCAGTGGGGTAAGAGTGCATGGGATTTCCGGCAGTGTTTGTGTAACTTCAAGGCATCTTTCTGCGTGTGCGAAGATAAGCCAGGAGAGCCTCTGCCAGCTTGCAAATGGCAGTCGGCGATTTAGGCGGGCGCCGCTCGTCCTTTCTGGCCATAGGGTGGCAGCATCTTGATGCGCAAAACGAGCATCTCCAGCGCCCTCGCTCCCGGAGGCTCAGAGGTACCTAAGGAGGGCTGGGAGTTCGGAGTCACCGCCCATCGCACCGAGAAACACAGAGCCCACGTTCCCGCTTACAACGTGGTTCTGGCATCAAGTTGTGCCAGGGGAGGTTTCGATTAGATATCAGGAAAAATTTCTTCGCTGAAAGGGTTGTCAAGCACTGGTACAGGCTTCCCAGGACAGTGGTGGAATCACCATTCCCAGAGATTCCCCTTAAAGGATGTGAAGTTGTGGGACTTGGGAACATGGTTTAGTAGCGAACTTCACAGTGCTGTCCTAAGGGTTGAACGTAAAGATCTTTTCCAACCTAAATAATTCTGTGCATCTGTGATGCTGCAAATGATGTGTAGCAGAAATGGAAACTACACTGGATGCTCCAGTCACACACTCTGGGGAGTTTGCTCACAGCTTACCGGGAAAACAGCTTGGAGACAGACCCATCCCTAGGTATTTTCATGGACAATCTGGACTTGAATCAGAAAAGAGAGATGTGTGAACAATGCTAAGTAATTATGTGCAAAACTGTGCAGAATTGGCAAAACTAGTTTTTGCTAAGACCAGATTTTTTAAGTATCTTTGAGATCTCCATATCTGTCAAATTTAGTTGGCACTGGCCAATGACTTAAAACTACTCAGCAAAATGTCATGTATGATATCATAATAAGTATTAATAAATCACAGAATTATTAATGGGGAGATGTGGACAAACATACACTTAAACATACAGCAAGATTGTGTAATATTTATTTTCTTAGGAAACCAGCTGAAAAGTAATGAGTAGCTTAGATAGAAGGAACTGAACATTCTCAAACTTCCAAGAAATGTTTGCTTAAAGCTAGACATTAGGAATGCTTTAAAAAAAAAAAAAATAAAAATCTTTCTTATCTTGCCCCTTCCTACACAGGAAATTCATGATTTATTTTTCAGGATTCCAGGTCACACAATTCTAATCAAGATTTCATTATAACCACTCAGAAGGCAGAAGTCATTGATTTGAAGAATTATTTGATTCATCAGACTTCCCATATTGAAAAATCTAACTTCTAATTTTGAGTACCATTAGTGTAGAGGGGTTTTTGCATCTGGAGAACTGGACAAGGCCCATCGTCAGTATGGATTCATGTCAGCACCTATTAGAAGGAAATGAATATATTGAAATCTAGTGCAAACTATTATAAGTCAAGCAGCTGGTGGTCTTGTTTCAGCAAATTCCATTAGCCTGCGAAATGGAAGGAGGTCCATCCAAAAATCCCTTCCATGTTTTTTTTTGTTATCCACAAAAAACTTCAAAAGCAGATTGAATTCAGTCTCTTTGGACCTGTCCACCACATTTCACTTTCATATTTTCTTAGAAAAAAATCCTACAACAAAATATGGAGATGATTGTTTCATTTGCTCAACCTGTCACTCACTGTGTTTGATGTGCACTCTCACATGCAGCAGTTGCAGTCAGCATGTTTCCATTACAGACAGGATGAGTGCCTGAGCCACACCATCTACAGCTTCTCCAGTGCTGGCATTCTGAGCAACATGGGACCATCTGCTGAGATGACGGGACTGATAGGCAGAGAAATACATAAATAAACAAAACCAAATTCTTTAATGGCCAAAACAAAATATATTCTCACAAATCATAGAATACTTTGAGCTAGAGGCCACCACTGAAGGTGGTTTTGTCCAGTCTTCTCTCAAATTCCTCATCGGATATATTTGAATTTTGATATCCTAGACCTCACTGTCACATTTCTACACTCTTTTTTCCTGAACATTTACCAAAATCCCATTGTTAGCTTTCTTCTTTTCTTCAAGTGCAGTTCTGCTCAGAGTCTCACATTCTTGACATTTCTCTTTTTGCATATAGTAAGATATAGTCTTTAAATGCAAAATATGAATCTATATTCAGAATCATAATCACAGGACAGGTCTGTGCTAAAATGGAGCTGAAGTTCAGATTATATGTCAGTAGTATAAAACACTGCAATATATATTATCCCAGAAGTGTGCACTAATGTACCAAGAGAATTCGGAATTGAGATGTAACTTTAAGGGAACCCAAATAAAGAAAGGAACAGAAAACCATCCAGAAATACCAAACTCTCCCTTGTAGAGGTACAGATTTGTTCCTATCATAGAGACTTGATCCAAGCTTCCAGCAGAGAGTTGGTGTAGAGCCCTGACTTGAGTGTCTCTCTTGCCTTGGACATGGCAGTTCCCTTGTTTCCCATTCAGGGGCTCAAGGGCTTGGCATGGGGGGAAGTTGTGTTCATTGATCCAACTCAGGAGGTCTGGTTCCCACTTTCTGCTTGCAGCTCCCTGCCAGCAGCTGAGCTGGTGGTAGTGTGGAATGAAGAGCTGGAAGCCCAAGGTTTTCCAAGGCTCCTGCCCAGGAACAGTTCTAGCAAATGAAGCCTTGTGTCTGGAAAGGTGGTAAGGCCCTTTTGCTATGTGTGGATCTTTCTCATATTATCCAGTCAGCGTGTTTGGAGGCTCTATGTATTAAATAGATTTATGTGTTTAATAATTACTAGTTTCAAATATTTACAGTGCCCTGCTGCTGTTTCTGTGACTCTGCCTCCCCAGGAGGTTAAGAAAGTGAAAATCCTTCATCAAGGAAAAAATTAGAAACTTTCAGTCTTCCATCATTTGGAAAATAGGTTGTGGAGAAAATAAAGACACACTCTCTGGATGTTGTGGATTAGGTGAGTACATGCATATGTCTTGGGGTTGCACATTACACACGTGTTTAGGGAAGATGTAAAGATCTGAAGATCTGCATATGTTTATCTCCTCCCTCTTTGCTTTAAAAATCCTTTAGACAAGTCAGGGGGCATAACCAGAGGAAGCTTCAGAGCTACTCCACCACAATTTGATAGAAAGAAGCAGCCTTCTTTTATCAAGAAAAAAGGAATGGGACTTACCAATAGGAAGATACAGCTATTTGTAATACAGCCTCACTTTTTAATGTCATCTTCACAGCTGACTCTTGCTCTATGCTCATATTATTCCAAAGTTGGCTCATGTCAGAGCAAGTCCCTCTCTGTGAACTGGCCATTTTAATCTTCTTTTTATGTAGAGTGAATTATAGTCACTATAAAAGCTAAAAGTAACACAAAGGGGAATTTAAGAACTGAAATGCTTGTATGTGAAGTTTATTAACGTATTCCTATCTGGGTTTGGTACAAAACCAATCCAGTTTTATTAGATAACAATACTAGAGGCACAAGGAGCTTGGAATGCAACTTACAGAAATCGGATTTGAATGATTCATTTTCAAGTGAGAGTTAGATTTGGAAAGGAAAACCATTTTGGATTACATATTTATTCCAGTGAAAGTCTTAATGAATTTCTTGTTAATCCGGATTACCTACAAAAATTGGAGGTTCACATATAACTTGAGGAGAAGTAGCATGGAACTGGAAAGTGTGTGATGCTTCTGGGAAAAATGTATATTGTGAAAGTTGAGAATCATACAGCAAAGAATTATGTTTTTAGAGTTTTCTTAGGTCCTGGGCATTTCCGGGGTCCCAGAAGGATGAACAGATGTGTAGAGAACAACTAAGCTCCTGCCATAAAACAAACACTAAAACCACAGGTGTGATGGGGTTGTATGGAAAACCTGAGTAAAGTAGAAGGGCATATCCCACTTCTGATAAAGGAAGGTCTTCATTGTGCAGAAAACAAAATGCTCTTTAATTTGAAACCAACATTAGTGAGTGCAGAGGACAAGAACTGCTGGTGAAATAGCAGCTCTGAGAGCCAAGCAAGCTTCCTGACATCTGGATGTTGAACTCTGGGCATCTGAGTACCCCAGCTCGGCAGCCTCCATCAAATCACTGGAAGTCTGTTCTGAGCAGCTCCAGTGGCCTTGATAGGAGGACCTGAGCTGTGTGACCTGGTTTGCACACTGCAGATTTACTACCAAGCTTGTACTGACATTAAGGAGCCTGTGGAAAAGACGTTTATCTTCAAATTTGGCAGCACAGAGAGGTAGATAATATTTGAACAAAGTTGCCAAAATGCCCTCAGGGCCTTAGCAAATTGCAGCTTTTGAAGCACTAAGCTGCATTTTTTGCTTGTGATCTAATTTTAAAAACCCTTGTGGAAAAATCCCTTTGCAAGTTGCCTTGCAACCTTAGGTTGCTAATTCAAATCTGATCAGCACAGTAAGGCAGGCTCCCAATTTTTGGTTCATGAACAGCTGTCTGAAGGACAGGGTAACAAACAGCTTCCAAAGCAGACCCTTTATGTGGAGGGCTGTTCCTAATCTTGGACTAAACTGTACTCTCAAAGTTTGCTTTCCTACTGCAGTAGTAGCAACTGGGTCTTTCATTCAGGTAACCAACTCAAAGCAAGCTGACACTACTGTACTGCTAGTACCTGACCTGGCCTGCATAATTCCTGTGACAAACTAACTCTTCAGTGACAAGCCTAATTCCTGAGTGACAAGCCTTCCCATTCCACCAGCCTCTTCTGTGTAACTGCAGGGCTATCCAGGATTGCAGTCCCTTTCTCTTTTCCTCCACCCCTTATAGCGTCAGTGCCCTGTTCACCTATGAGCTGAGCCCCTTTTTGCATGTGTTACATTTTAGCAGCTCTAGGGAGTAAAACATCAAACTGCAGAGGGGTGCTCTGGTCTGAAATGGCCATTTGCTAAGCTATGTGTGCAATTCCAATATTTTTATTTATTATACTGGAGCTAAGCATTTGCTTTCTCTTGCTGCTGTTAGCTCTACTTTTTGTGCATGCTCATGACAGTAAACATACTTGTCCATGTAGATAGTACATAGATATGTTTATGTGCCTACGGCTTTCAGGGGACATATGAAGACAAAGGACTTTTCAGTATCCTACACAGTGCTTGCTGCAGTTATCTTGTTTTGGGTTTTTTTCTCTAAATAAAAAAAAAAAGTTGGATTATTTTTTCCCAGTGTGATTAGTGCTTACTGGCCAAAGGTATCTCAGCCCTCTGTAGTCTGTCCTGTTCATAGCAGATGTGCTCAGGAGAGTGGAGTGGCAGATGCACCCATTGCCTTACCATCATTGCAGCCAGAGTGCTGCAGTCTGTGTCCCTGCCATGGCTCCCAAATAAGTAGTGGACAGATTGATTTTGATTTCCAAAAGCACTCTGTTCCTTAAAATGCTGGGGCAGAGGAGAGGAGATGCTTACTGACATGGCATCACATAAGAAAAGCAGATTTTTGAGTCATCTCCTCTGTTTATATTTTCATACCCTTTTTGACTTCAGTCTGGAAGTGCTGCATCTGTTTCAGACTACTGGTTCCTTGGTAAGCCAAGGGTGGCTTGGATCAGCCCTCGCAGTGACCATCTCCCACTCGAGTGCCTATTGTCCTGTACCTTCAGCACAGAAGCAGGAGTCATGTTTCCTCAGATGTGGCTGGAAGATGACCAGGATTGTCTGTCTCTATGGCTCAGTGTGTGACGTGTACAGGACCCAACCTCTATAAGATCAAAATCTGGCTCTGTTGAAATCGGTGGGAATGATTTATTTGAGTTCATTTCTTAAACTCATCTCTGCCAAATGCTGAAGATTTATAGTAGTCTTTCAGAATATTCATAATGCATTTGCAACACACTTCTAATAGGACTACTGTTTTATTATTGACTGTCTATGGTCAGTACAATTATTCTACTTTTAAGATTTAAAAAATGCTATTATTTAATACTTTTAAATTTATTCAGTTAAAATGGGAGGGTCACAATATTGGCATTATGTCTAATATTAGGTATGCTTAAAAGCATGTGGCTGCATTTAAACATTTCTACAGATGAAATGGAACTTCATTCTTTCAAATAGGGATGTGTAAGGAATATAACAAACAATAATATTCCCTTGGAGAATGGAGCTCTGTAGTATGTTTTTCAGCAGACTGTGCTCATGCTCACTGAGAACTAAGATAGTTGCTGTTTATGCACAAAGTTCATTCATGGAAACACACAATGAATAGCAAAGGAGAGGAACAGTGATAAACTCTCTGTGCCTCTTAGATGATGCTGAATGAGTTTCTGCATCCTCTGCTGATCTGAGAGCCTGGGATCTCTGGCACTTGCTATTTACAGCACCATCTTGTGTGGTGACCTGGTGACTCCGTGCTAGAAAAGAGCACTCAGAGGATTTTAGAGGTCTTTCTTGGCTTCCCCTACGTTTCTTTGATAGCTTTGCCTAGAAAAACGTAGGGATACTTGAGGAGAATTAGCTGCTATGTATCTGCACATGTTAGTCTTCTATCACTCTGAAGGGAGAATTGCATGCCAGCAGTTTACTGAATTCTTCTGTCGGGCAGTTGTGACAGTGTTAAAAGTAGGTCATTTGAATGCATTGCTGATAACAGTAATGGATTCACACATCAGCCGGCTGCTCCATACACATGTAACCCCTGCCCAATGTCACCTCCACAGCGGTTCACTCCCAGGCACTGGAATGTGCCATTTTGCTAATGCACATATGCAGAGTTTGCATTTCAAACTAAGGAAAGCTGAGAGCTTAAAAAATGCCAACAATAACTGTTCTCTGAAAAAAGGTGTCTCAGATCTGGGCTCTTCACGGCTGGGTTATATGAAGTGTCAGCAGGATGAAAACTTGCTTAAAAAGCTACAAGTTGCTGGGAGGATGTTTTATTAAAAACAAACTAACAAACAGAAAGCCTACCCCACAAAATAACGCTCTAGCTCTTTCTGGAGTGCACCAGAGGATGCACGTTCAGTGATGTCTGTGGACTGCTCAGTCTCTGCAGCACCCTCTGCAGCGCCCTTTCTGCTTCCCCGCTGCTGCAGCGTGCGCTGCCCAGCCGGGCTGTGCGGCTCACACAGACCCAGCCCCGCGCTCCCTGCGCGCACTGACTCTGCTGCTCCGTGCCCAGCGGCTGCAGGCTCTGGAATCAACAGCTCTGCATCGCTTTGCATGAAGAGTTGCTTCTTCCTACTTTCAGGATAGCTCGAAACTAATTCCTGAAGATTGAAATCTGAAATGCTATATGTACTTCATTCTGCTGTCCCCCAAACAGCTTAAAGCAATGGCAACAACCAAAAGCAGCCAGGAGCCGTGGGTTACATTTGCACGTCTTGCTGTAGCTGTTGTTAAGCCCCTGGAAGCAGCAGTAAAGCCTCTGCTGTCCCCGGACCAGCTCCTCACAAGCAGCACCGAGTTAGGGAGCAGCTGCAGTCAGGCTTGCAGATCAGAAACGCAGTGGCAGAGTCTGGGCTAGAGAATAAGCATCACCGTTTGAACAGAACAAGAGCTGTGAGCAGAGAGGAGTGGAGACATTTCTAGCCGCTGTAACCAACCTTTGGTGAAGCAGTTTTAGTTCCCATGGAGAAGGTAGCTTACTTGTGAAGCAAAATCCATAACCTCTACTTGATCTCACCTAAGACAGCCACAAGAATTTTGTACTTGCTGTTCAAAATGACAATAACTATGGAGACATTGAGGAAATAGTTCGCTTTTAAACTGGAAGATGCAAAACAAAGCAAAAGCAAGTAGAATCTCAGAACCCACTCATTCATGTAAAAGACCAGGGCTGGGGTACATGTGCTTTGAAGTGCAGTTTAGGAAAAATGAAAGAGATGAGCTAAAAACCTACCAAAATATAATAGAGGAACAAAACACCGAGTTAACTATTTGCTAATTGACGGTGCCAAGAAAGGAAGAGAGGGTTACTCAGACTGTAGAGTATCTCTTTCAGTAGCGGTGCTGGATAGTGCAAAATCTTACTTGATAGGTAAATGTAGCTTGGTTAAGGTCACACACAGCCTTTGCCTTCTTCCCTAGATCTGCTACGATCACGAATCATATGTGTCTTTTTTCTGCTTAAAAATACTGTATTGTTGGATTTGCTTTTCTTGTCTAAAGATTCAGGAATTGCTGATGAGACCAAAACCTGCAGCTTTAGAGAGAATGTATCTGAAGAGTCAGCAGTGATACGCTACCGCAGGCTGTTTCTGTGCATGCCTGTGGTAGGAGGTTAGCTTTTCCAGCGCAGCATAATGCAGCAAGTTGATGGAAAGCTGAGTGTGATGCAGGCTTGGCTAATTGGAGCACTCCTGGGAGGATGTGAATTGCAGTTTCCATAATGAGTAGAGAGAAAAGATAGTTTACATCCCCTAATGTAACAGCATCAGGACAAGATTAATAGCAGAACCAGAGCAGCGGTGTCTATCAAACACTTCATTATTAAAGGAACTGGGTTTCACTAATGGTATTGTGCTGGTGATGGGTGCTGTGAGTCAGTGGGCAAAATCCCTTCCCTGTGTCTCTCCTAACTTTCTTATCACCAAAGCCTAAGATTATAATGGACACAGGAACACAGAGATTTTTCTGTTAGGCAATGCAATTAAATTGTGGTTCACCTTCCAAACTACACTGGAAATGGAGTCATCTAAATGCACAATTGTCTGTAAATCTTTTAATTCTGCTGCTGCTTTATAAAAGGTCATATCAGAAATGTTAATGAAGAGTCATTAATTTGAGGTTGAGCAGGTGGACTGGATTTATGTAAACATACAATTTTTCTTTAATGTTTTGAGCACACTATACACTGGCAAGGTTCTTAGTGATATTAGACTGTACCTCAGCCTAGAAACTTGGGCAGCGCAAATTTGGAAAACAGTCACCTTTGCTGGCAATTATTGACCTGGAATGGGATGGCAAGGAGTGTTACAAATCAACATGTACACACCAGACTTGATTGGGAGGGGGGGCTTTTGCTCTGAGAAGCACTGTAGGGTTAGAAACCAAAAGAGGTCACTTTGCTGTCATTTCAGATATTTATTAGAATACAAGCCATAGTGTTGTTTACAACAAGAGAGGGAAAAGACCTGTAAGTCCTCACAGCTCTAGGTGAAATATATGCCTTTTTGCTGCTGGTTTTAAGAAAAATCACAATCAGCAACTTTTTATGATCTGTACTGGCAAAAAGGCTGTGCATTTTTCAGATGCCCTGTTTTGGGGAGGTGCCTTTTTCAATACTGTTAATACTGTTTGGGTTAACACTAGATAAATGTCTCTAACCCCAGAGCATGTTTGCTAAAACCTAATCCCAGACTGGTGAAGGTTTTAGTGCAACATCAGATCAGTTTTGTACGTTAATCTGAATCCCCTTCCCTTTCGTATATTAATCCTTCTCCTCTGCAGGACAGATTTGTGTGTCTGTTAGCACAGGCCCCTCAGCTCTCACAAGACATGTTGCTGACTGCCCAGACTCAAGACCCTCAGTGGTGCCAGAAAAGAATCTACCAATTCCAGTGTTTGGTATGGTGATAGCTCTGATAAACTTGGAGGCCCCAGTTTGCTCTGTCCTGTCCTGTAGAGGTTTGGCATGCTCCAGCTTTGGCTTGAAATGATGCAGAAGGTGAATCTGAAGTGCAGTTATTATTTCTGAACAAATCCCTGTAGTCAATACCCTGGCTTTACCCAGAGAGTGCAATGGAAATTCGATGTCCTGTCTGGTAACTGAGAGGAGGAACTTTTAAAGTCAAAATTACAAAAAGCCGTGAGTCTGCCATAAACAAATATAAGTGCAAGACATCTGAAGAACTTTCCTCTGCATGATTTCACACCTGTGGAGCAAAGATCCTAGGAGTCTTGGGGTCCTCTGGGCATGCAGACCTCCTTTCTTGTGGCACCGCATGTGTGCATCCAAAGGTGGTCACTTAACCACCTGCTTGGCCTGCTCTTCTGAGCTCATTTGCTTCTCACTGTGATTGCCCAAATCATCTTAGAGTGCTTGTAAACAGGGCATGTTTCCTACTCTCTCACTCTCTCTCTCTTTTTTTATTTTTTTTTAAATGGAGTTAACCACAGCTCAATATTTGTGTCATTCAATCTCAATTAAAAGCACACACAAAAAGTTCATGAATAGTCTGTTTCTAATGGAGAGGCATACTTTCATAACAGCCACTTTTCAAAGATACTTTTAACAACGAGACAGAAAGATTTACGACATAAGTGTTTTAGTCATTAGAAAATTGGAATTGTTTCTTTGGAGAAAACAAACAGGCTCTGGGCTCTTCCTAAGAGCAGTATGAACTCAGTGGCTGGCAGCAAGTTAGCCCCCCTGCAGTATGAATTAATGATAAAACTGCTTTCGTTCAGAAGGGAATTTTATTGGGCAGGATGCCGGGTACCAACACAATGAGGTCTCCAGGCACCCCTCCCTCTAGGGGTCTTCAATTACACTTCGTAATGAGCACTGTTTCATTAGTGAGGAAAGCAAAAGTCTGCACTAATTAAAATTAAATTAGGACACACTCAAGTTGTGTCACACAGTGTGCCGAGATATTAATAAAAAGGAAGCTGCCTTGAACAAGCATGGACTAAAGGGTCAAGTGATAACAATTAAAATATTGGATGTGATGTCAATGCTGAATTTTAGCACTCCAGTTTTGGCTTTGAGTATGGAAAGATGATGTCTGGATTGCTTTCTGTAAGTTGGAAGAGGCATTGCATCTACATCTGTCAACATAATGTCTGACAGAACGTTTTCCTAAAGCTTGCATGCTTGCCAGAGTATTTCACAAGAGCACATGCATGTGCACATGTGCCTGCAATCTGGTGTTCATGCATGCTGCTGAGCTGACGTGTGAAAATAAGATGCACATTCCACGTGAGAAGCCTGCATAGACTCTTGCTGACATGCAAAAGGTGTCTGCTTGTAGCAAAGCAGAGCATCTGCACTGTTACATGTGTATGCCATGAGATGAGCGTACATTTTCTATGTATCTATCTCACATGAAGGTGGTTTTTTCTGAGTGGAAGGACTGAGCTCCAGTCCCAGTCTTTGGCTCCCTTCCTGGCAGCACTAATGCTTCATTTACCTTAATGTGTGTGATGCTCTTGACAGGGATCCTCAGAGATTTTGTAGATGAGCTTCCCTTCAGTTTAGAGCATAGCAGAGCTTCCTTCTGGTACGCTTTTTTAAATCTGCAGTTTTTACTTTTGCTGTGCTCTCTTGGTGCCTTGCGCTGCTGTTCCTTGTCCCCATGTGTGGTGTGCTGCCAGGAGTGCAGTACAGGCATCCACATAGATCTCTCTCAGAGCCAGCACAGGTCTGGCAGAGCACAGCCACCCCAGCTCCAGCTCTCCAGCTGCATCCATCTAAGCCTGTAGCTAATTGTTCAGACTAGTTGTTGTAAGCATTTTTGAGGAAAACTTACTGCCCAATTTAACTGTGTTCAATTAGGCTGGTTCCAAAGTCATTTGCCAAAATATTAAAATATATTTGACCTTCAAAATGGATTAAATAGTCATGATGTTTAGCAAGGCAAATTACAGTGAACATCTGTACATTTTGTGTTTAAATATACACACGTGGAGCTTGCTGAGCTGGTGAATGGATATGGAATACTCAGCACATACAGATTCTAATCTAGAAAATAGTTGTTCATCTTAGTGAATATATTCTTGTACATGAGTTAAATTGTGGCCAAGGCACCTCACACAGTGTGAATCTGTTATATATATCTGTTATTAATGCTTGGAATGGTACAGCAAGAGATTTGCATGCGACTTCTTGGGTGGAAAACTGAAGCAGAAATAGCATCCTGGTGTTACCTAAGGTAATACCTGTCCTTGGAGATTCAGGCACCTGACCACCAGCCCACCCAAATGTCCACATCTGTATAACTATATATATATCAATGGAGTAGGCTTCATCACTGGAACATCCATCTCCATCTTTTTGTGCTTTAAGTCCTCTTTCCTAAAT
Organism: Tychaedon coryphoeus; assembly: GCA_013398595.1. NCBI lineage: Eukaryota > Metazoa > Chordata > Aves > Passeriformes > Muscicapidae > Tychaedon > Tychaedon coryphoeus. The sequence continues at coordinate 72,983 of WBND01001439.1, forward strand.
GTTAAGACAGTTGGTTCCTTTAAACTTGCTGCTTGCTTAAATACTTGCTGGGTATTTCGCTTTCTGAGTGCTTCCCATTGTGGCAACTACAAAGAAAGCTCTCCATCCTGTGAGACTGTCCCTGTGCATCCAAGGTAAAACTCAGAAACTATTCAAGGCTCAGCTCTGAAAGCTGACTACTTATGTTTCCTTAATATGAATTTACAAGAGAGATCATGAAGCCTGTAAATATGTGTTACAATAAAAACATCCCTAATGTGTAACTGAATGCTCTGCCATAACCATTCCACATGGGCTGTTAGGCTCTGTGAAGGCAGCAACCTGTGTTGTAATAATTTCTTAATATCTGCCTTAATAAGGGCCCTGTCTTCTCTAGGTCATTTATTTACAATTCTATAGATGCTCTACCTTTTTAGTACAGTCAAAACATGCACTGGTGTATGTTATTGGGGTTTTATTTCTTTTCTTGTTGTATTTGGTTATAATGACATACATTTACACTGCATTTTCCACCCAGGAGACAGAGATACAGTTCAGATAAAAATGTATGTGACTTCACCAGCAACACAGAAGTGGAGCAGAGCATCTGATGAATACAGCACACATACCAGTTCAAAGAGTTTTAAGAGATGTTTTTATCCCATGCCGTGCTCAGAAAATCTGAGCTAACAGTCGAGGGCTCTTGAAATTGAATTTTAAGTCTGCTAAGCAGAGGCCTAATCATCTAGAGAAAGATGCAAAGAGAAAAGGTAATCAAATTACCAAAAAGCATCCCTTAGCACTTCAGCTTCCCTAGATGCCTTCCACCCTATGAGACATAATTCTGATTAGTTTTCAGGCAGGACAGTCAATGGCTGATGGATTTGCTCAGTGCTTCAAACTATTATATAGCTCTTTTTTAAATCTGTGTATACTCAGACTCAAATACCAGCCTCAGTGCTACTGTGCTGAGTCCTGGGATGCAGGCAACATCCTGGGGGGAGTGCACTCTTCCGGAATACGTTTCCAGTCAGTGCTGTTCCTTGTCCTTTCAATCTGCACTCGGGAAAGGTACAAGCAGGCACGCTGGGGATGAGTGAGCAGGCAGTACACCAACATGCACACGCAGCACTATTATACTGCCATGCCTTGTGCAGGATTTTCTTGCTAGTTCCTCTTGCTTTTCACTTAACTTGCTGGAGATTGAAAAGGAACATGCTTCTGTGTTTGCTGATATTGAATCACTGGATGATACAGATCTTTGTTACCTAAGCCTGCCTCATCCCATTCAGGAGTAGAGACGTTTCTTTTTGTTGTACAGAGGTACTTGCTTTTGCCTGCTGCAGCCCTTTCTTAATGGTGAATGGAGAGCGAATGAGTGTGGGGGTGTGTGTGTGTGTGTGTGTTGGAGCAAGCTTTACAAATCTCCTCATAGACACCCCTTTGGCAACCTCTTTTATGAAATTTTTATTAGTATGTTCAGCAATGTGCATGTCCTCAGGAATAACAAACAGCACAGAGAGAATATATATAGACTCTCAGATGGTCCAGGGGCTTCAGAAGGGAGGTGAACAATGCTACTTTAAATATTGCAGGATGGTTTACAACCCTGAGGGAGGAGGTGTGGGGGAGGAGGGGGGAAGAGCAGATGGGCACAGTGTCCATTTAAGGTGGTCTGGCACAGTTGGTCAGCAACAATGTGATTTATATTTGGAGGCTCCTTCTAGCCCCTGTTTATGAGTTTTCCTATGTGTCTGTCTCTGGAAACATTACCGTAGATTTCAGGAGGTTCGGCAGCTAAGCTGTGCCACAGTATGTTTAAAAGACAGAACCTTGCAGTGACCGTTTTCTTCAGAGCAGATGGGTGTCTGACACTGCTGATGTGCCCTGTGTTAGGGAGCTGACACAGCAGGTACTGCTGCCTGCCTCTGCTGCAGTGAGCCAGTCTCAAGTCACAAGAAGATGTCATGAAGATCTGCTGAGCTCAAAACCTCTGTCAGGACCCGAAAAACATTCAGAAACATTACTGGCCATTATCCCAGTCACCAGACTGGCTCCAGGCTGTTCAACATGGGGAATGAAAAAATGTGTTATTTTGGGCTTTTGGCTCCAGGAACTTTGAAACCACATGAGATCCTTGAATTGACTGAAGGTCCTGGTGTTAGATTAATCCAGAACATACCCATACTCATATGTCTCATACTGCAGGGCTCTTAGAATGTGCAGTTTTCTCTCTGGGCAGTGAGAGCTGAGGGTGCTCTTTCATCAGGATTTGAGCTGGGAAGGTTATGTGGATTCTGGCAGACTTGGCTATAAAAGAAATCACCAGACTGTGCTGCTTTTATATCCCCAAATAATATTTGTGTGTTCCTTGCTCCTTTTTGAGTGCAGGAGCTCTGAGACTTGTAAGCACTGAACTATTTCCTTGGGAGAAAAGATACCTGGTATCTACAGCAGTGTAGCTATGTGTCTACAATTTGGCCTAGTTCATCTGCTAAATTTCTTTGAATAGGATTGTTTTTATGTTTGTCAATTCTCCTCCCCAAGTGACCCATTAAATCATGTTAATCCCTCCACTCCAGTCTGTTCTTCTACTAAAATCCATGTCTTCCTGTAATTTCTTATTCTTCTCATTATCAGCCCATACACCTGTGAGGGGGTAAACATTTAGCCTGGTGGTCAGCAAGTAGAGTTTATAGACTAGCAACGGGTAAATGTTCATGCCTTCATTTTCACTCACAATGGGATCCCCTGAGAGACATATGACTTTTTTCCCCAGTTTCTCCATCTGAAAAATTGTTTATTTTTATAATTTTTAATTTTTATTAAGCATTGCAAGGCTTAATGCAGTAAGGCCATCAAGACAGCTGATACAGAAAGGCTAAGGAAGAGCATTTATACTCTCATGAACTTCTATAGTGCCAACAAAATTAGCCTCAGTCCCTTGGTTTGCTACCAACAGTAGTATCAGACTCCATCATAAACTAAAACTGTCTGTGTAAGAGTTCTGGTTTATCTATTTGCACTGGGATTATTCTGTTTATCATCATGCCAGCATGGTGCAATATCACCTAAGAGCACCAGAGGTGTACTGTTCTCTTCGGGGTCTTCAGGTGTGTGTTTTGTGTATGGAGAGACAGGCAACGATCTTTTAGTGGCATATGGAAGGAACAGGATTTGTATTTCCTTGAGTGAAAGATGCTAATACATTATCATGTATTCAGCTTGTCATGGTGCCACAGGAACAATATGAAAGAAACAGGGCATCATGCTGAACAGGGAGCAAAGTCTGTGGGGCAGGAACCATCACTCTTTAAATGTAGACACTGTCTCCAGCATGGTAGGTGATGTGTCCCTGAGATTATTAAGCATTCCATCAGAAAAATGTAATTATTGTCACCAAGGCCTGTGTGATGAGATTGCAAGGAAAAGTCAGAATTTATTAGGGTTGTACATGCAAAATATTCAACCATTGACTGTTGCTGCTTGGAAACCCGTTTTGGTCCTTATGCATTGACTTGCTTCAGTTTTTTCAGGGTCCTGAGGGCCATGATAAGAAGGGCTTTATGAAAACCTTACTTGTTTTTCTGCTGTGTGGAGCACACAGACACGATTAATCCAATGGAGCATAAGGATACAGCCAGGCATGTACAGTATCCATCTACTAGAGTAGTCAAAACGGGTGTGACCCAACAGGAGGCTGGAAAACCGCCTGACACACTTGGCAAGTGATGTAATTCTCCATTCTCAGGAGGAAATTCTTTATTGAACCCCTCTAGCAATGAACTTTTGGCCTGAAGCTGGAGTTAGGATTGCACAAGCTCAATAAATGTGTAATTATAAATACCAGAGACACATCAAGCCCCGCACCACCCCCCTACAAGTAGGACCTGTTTTAGAAGTTGGGAAGGAGCAAACATCCAGCCAGTAAACCCCTTGCAGGAGCCAGCTGCTCTGATGGAGAGCAGCCTCTGCTCAGGGTGTGGGCCCTGCAGGAGATGGCTCCTGCCCAAGAAAGTGTCATCGGTCATCTTGGGCATTGTGGCAGCCAATCAAGCCAGCAAAGCCATCAAAGATTTCGCCTCCTCCTCAGGTCTTGCTGCTTTGAATTGGCTGATTGACAAGTGTGTGGTAATTCTGCTTTTACCTGAAGTCATTGCCTAATTTAGAGTTTGTTTGCAGCTTTGCCATTTAGGAGCCAGAGATGGATGGGAACCCCACGGCTGTAGGGCTTCCTCTGATGTGGGAGATGGTATCATGCAGAGGGGGAGAAACTCAGCTTTCATAAAACTTTGGTCTCCAATCATGGGGTTTTTTCTTCCTCTCTTAACTTATAATGACTGCAATGTAATGCAGAGATAGAGGATCCACTTTGATGGTAGAAATATACCTCCAGCAGCTTGAAGCTCAGCACTGGTAGACCCTACCCTGTTCCTCTCACTCCAAAGGAAGGATGCAGAGCTCATGGTCCAATGACACTTCCACACCTGTAAGACAGTGCTTTGAGTGGCAGTGGGAAGCAATGGCAGGGTCACACAGGGATTTCAGGGCAAACTGTGTATGATATTCCAGGCTAAGTGTGTATGTGCCCACCAGTTCCAGAATGAACACCCTGATTTTCAGTCTTACGACTCAAACCATTGGTGTTTCTCATACGTCTGTGCTGGATGGGGTGGAGCTGGGATGGATGAAGATTGTTTACATCTTCATTTCAACTATGACAGTGTGGAGTGATACAGAAAGAGTCATTGCTCTTCTTGCAAAGTTGGAGTTGTTGGTTTTGTGGGGTTACCCAAACCATGTTAACTGTAGCTCTGTTTTTTTGAAAACCTCTGCTGGTTTGCATGATGCTAAGCTTTTTATGTATGGGGCAGATCCAGCACTGAAATAAGCAAATGAAAAGGCTGCTGAAGGAAGAGTTAGGAGTGGAACCCAGAGATGGCATTTTCAGTTCTTTCTGAAGGCCAGGAAGAGCTGTCCAGCCTGCTCACTGCAATTATTGGATAACTAAAACTCAACACCGTTTTTAAAACCTGCCTTATATCTAACTGCAAATATTAGAATTGACTGTCATTGAACAAAATCAGGCAGGAGCAAAATATTGTTAATCTTAGACTGGAGAGTGGAAAAAACAATCCTTGTCCTAAAACATTCAGAGTAGTTACCCTAAGCTGTGATGCACTGTGCAGCAGGGTTGTGTTTGAAAAACATTAAGATAAAGTTTAGGGGGGTGTATGAGAGTGTTTGTCCCCACACACGTGGTTTAGGGTTACCAAAGGAAATGTTTTCATTTCTACCTGGATATGAATTTATCTTCCTGTTTTAACATGCCTACCACCTATTTAAAAACTACACAACCTGTGAAGGTTATGAAGCACTGCTAGCAATGACTGTTAACCAGGGCACCTGAGTGAAGATCTAGGTGTGAACAGCTTTGTCATGGCTCTGTGAGTTTTCTCACCATTCCTTAAAGCTCCAAAGGGCATTAGAGGAGGGTGTAGAATAGTCAGAACGTTCCTCTGCAGGACACAGCAGATCATAGCATGGCTACAATAGTTCTTGCTCTTACAGCAGGGACAGCAGCGTGGTTCCCTCTCAGAGGTTTATCTAGTTCAGGTGTTCTTCAGGTGTACGTGTATTAAACAACAGTGACCAAATACCTTGTCATGTGCAGTTTGCTGAGTTTGTTAATCCTATACAGGAAAGGCAATTCAAACATTCTTGTGACAATTTCAACAACATTTCTTTATAACACTTCCAGTATTATTTTCCTTCAGATTCTGCAAGGTCATTCCATTTGCTCCTTTTTTTTTTTCTTCTTTTTTTTTTTTTTTTTAAATTCTTTTTCTCTTTCAAAACTGCTGGTTGTATAACCTGCTGGTTCCTTTTGTTCAGCCTGTGTTCTTCAAATTGGTTTGGCACTTTTTGCAATTGTGAAACCTGAAATTAGGCTAAGATTTTTATATGTGCTAAATTAGTTGCATTAGCTCAGCAAAATATTTGTTTTAGCTGTAATCATAGTACAGGATTATAATATAAAGGTAGGTTATCATTTATTATGGTGTATTATTGCAGTTAGTAAACAACACTGTCTGGTGTAATTACTATATACAACCGTTTCAAGGGTCTACCCATGTTTGTACTAGAAAACTAGATTTCAAGGGTTTATAATTCACCCACAATATATTTCCTGAAGGTGGAATATAACAGAGTATGTACCAGTATTGGGGAAATCCCTGTTCCCTTTGTACTGTCCACTGGATTGAGGCTTATCATGCTTCGAGGAAGATCTAACCTCCTAGAACTACAGCTGTGGAGGCTTATCTTTATGGCTAGGAATTTGTGCCAATCCCCACAACTGAAGGTAGATATCTACTCTCTCCAGCTTCTAATGAACAATTCTTCTTTTTTCTTTCTTGATTCACTATCCAGTTGATTCATTTTACACTTCCAGAGGAAGGGAGTGATAGAGAAAGCAAGCAAGAAATGTTTAAGAGAGAAATTTGTTTCTTTGTCAGCAAAGAGATGAGAGAAAGAAATTCCTGGAGATGAACTCTTGGTCCCAAACTGCTAGCTGCTCCCTGACAGTCAGTGTTTATTCTTTATTTTCCAGAGGTAGGGAGGTATGATGGACTAGAATTAGTCATACTTCCATTTCCCTAATCTATGGGGATGTGCTGGGCAGCCTTCTCTCTCTATAACCCAAGGAATCCTAAATGGGATGTCTGGAGGGGAATTTTGAGATTTCTTTACAAGTATTGTCCCCTAGGATCAATGTAGGGACTCTTTCTTTTCTCCTTCTTGCTGTCCCCATTTCAGTTAAGGATAACACATGCTCTATATCAACATCAATCTTCACCTCTTCAGAAGGGGCCCCAAACCCACTGTTCTTTCCTTGATATCAGTTGGCATGATGGTAACAGATACAAGTTTGGGTATTTGCCTATGGAGGTAGAGATATATTGATTTATTCCTGATGAAATGCTTGCAAAGGACCGGATGTGAATGTGAGAAGAGACAGCAAGTCACAGAGGACAGGAGTGAGCAATGAGATGCAAGGTGCTGATGCTGGAGCTGTGGATGCCCTGGTCCAAAGGCAGAGTGCTGCATGCACTGAGGAACTCCTGTTGGTCCAGGGACATGCTGTGGCCAAGTAGCTGCTAAAGGGAGCTACTGCCCATTTGTGCAGAGGCTCCAGAGCTGAGGGTTGGGATCCACTGGATCCATGAGTTAGCAGTGGTGTGTCCTGCAGACCTGCTAAGATAGTTGTGGTAATAATAATGATACCTGTCAGAGTTCAAAGTGGGAGAATTTCAGGTAGATGTGCTGTGAAACTGTTACTCTAGCTATATATTGTGTCTATGTGTTGACATGAAGGTGTGGATAAGTCTAGAGTGAAAATCCAGGCACAAACAATAGAGCCATACTTTTTCCCCACTCCAAAGTGGAATGCAACAAGGATGAGGTTCCAGAATGAAAGCAAAATGAAGGAGCTTTCTGGCCTGCAAGTGGACCTTGATTGACTTCAGCTCTTTGAGTGCAGGAGTAGTGATGGTCAGTATGAGCAGGGTGAGCTGAAACTGGCTCTTCCCAGGCTGATTCACAGGAATCTTCTCATGAGTGTCCTTTCACCCATCCTCCCTTCCCACGGGTTCCATGTGCTTTGCAATCAGCACAGCTCGAGTGAGTGGTAATTGGCCCTCCCAGACCTGCGGTGCACTAAAGGGAGCGGGTGGCAGGGGGCGCAGGAGAGCCGCTGCCAGCGCACCCATCCCCGCCCGGGAGGTGCCTTGCCCGCGCTGGGAACAGTCCTTCCATCTATCGAATGTGCAACCAAATGCATTTTAAACACACATGAATGTGTTTTAAAGCTTCCCGGGTGATTGACCGTATCTCCTAGAATTCCACCTAATGAATTGCACTTACCTTCAATTATTTGAGGCTACGTTCCTGTGTAGCGCTGCTCTCTCTGTAGGAAGCCACACAGTGTAACGGATTAACTCACTTATTCACTCTCTAGACCAATTCAACTGCCTCGGGGATGAAATACAAAAGTTCGTTAACCAACAACACTTCACAGCAGAGTTCAAGAGGGACACGAAATGCTGAGATTTTATATCAGTTGTCCTAGTGAAATCTGAAATAATTCTGTCAGCTGTCAATGGAATTGTTTGGTTTATACCCATGTACAAAGTCTATCCTTTAAAATGTCTCCAGAAAAAACTGCATCAAAATATTAGCAACAATTTGGCCAGAAAATGGAAACTAAGGCGATTTCTGCTTGGAATGCAGGTCACAGATGTATTTAAACCAGCTGCATGTTGGCTTAAATGCATCACATTACACATATACATCTCTGTGTTGCACTTACAGGAGAGAGGATGTATGCATGTAAGCTATATTACTATACTGGAAAGCATTATGGAACACAAAACCAGACAGGACAAAGCCTTCCAATCTCATCCCAACATCATGTGAGATTGGCATGTACTCACCCAAGAGGCATTTGCCTTTCCTGGTCTGGCTGGTTTTACCACAAAAGGTTATGATACCAGCAATTCAATTATGGTGCAAGTGGGGGATTATTAAGGGTTTATGTTTCCTGTGGTAAAATTCTGTGATTCCAATTGCAGAACTATTCTGCTATTACTAGAACCGTCTGCAGAATATACATTGAAATATAAAAAATTTGGCAACACTTGTTTTTTCCTCTTCTGTAGGAGAAGTTCATCAATTTGTTGCCTAGGGGCTTGCTGAAGAGCAGTACTCAGTGTCTCCATTTTTCTGGAAGTTAATTCTTCATTCTGCCAAGTGCCTTTTCTCTTTCAAACAACAGTAGCTGAGACAGTACCATCCACCTTATTTTTCTCTTGCCTTCAGTGTGCTAATATGTATCCCTTGCTTCAATAATTACTACCATGTTGATAGTATTTTGTAGATTTGTCTTCATGTGAATATTTATTCTGTTACTAAGCTCTCTGCATAGCAATAGAGGAATCATTGCTTTCATGAATTTGTAAGGTACCTCTTCAGCAATGTGCTAAAAGGACAATGCTGATTTGAAAACAAAGCTGCCTCATTCAAACATTGAAGCTGGACAAATACAGACCAATGTATGGCAAAACCAAATGCAAAACCCATTAGATAAATCTGCCCTCAGAAAAAACTTTAATCTGGTGAAATGAAGGCTGAGAGAAATTCTGTAAATACACAGAACAGGAGAAAAAGGAGAGGCAAATGCCAGGGAGGAGGACAACTACTTAGACTGAAGGCAATACTGGCACATGAACAGATGGGCATCATCCAGCCAGTAGTAACTTCAGCTGGTAATTAGAAGGTTCCTAACCATCAGAAGGGAGAGATTCTGGAGCAGAATTTGCCGTTGGGGCTTATTTTACTTCTTGCTGTGAGGCAGAAGTCAGTAAGCTGGCATGAGGTGTTATATTATCTGATGTACCAGCTCTGTTTGCACATGTTCTTCCTTCTGCACCCCTACAGCTGTCAGTGAGCAGAAAGGACAAGGGAGAGAACAGCCAGGAAATAAACATCAGCATTTATGTAGTGGGAGTTCATCTGGAATGTTTTCATCCTTCCTATTCTTGGGCTGTGGGAGAAGAAATAGCCAGGAGTTTTCTTTTTTTGTCACTGTGGCACAATCAATCAGTCTCTGAACAGGCATTCCTGTTGTAAAGGCCTGAAGATTTGAGGTGGCAGGAAAATTTACACTGCAGAGTCTGTCCCTCTACAAAGGATTGTGGAGAGGTCCTCCCTCATGCTGGAGAAGATAGACATAGGCCAGAAACTCAGATTGAGACAGCTCCAGGTCCTTTGAACCTGAGGTCTGCAGTACAAGCCTATCTCCAGTAACATCTCACTGAATCTGAATAATTTCTCCAGCTGCTAATGTACTACAGGCAGATGTGTATTCTCACACCCACTGCTCACCTGTGATTCTGTTTTTCTCTTTAGTAATTGTGCAAGTCACCTGATAATTCAGCTAAAAGCCCTTACGAGACATTACATAATGTCCTCGGAGAAACACTGTCTGCTGTAACATTGGAGAGATTCTTATGTAAAACTTTCTTTCTTTTCTCAGTTGTTTGGTTTTGGGTGGGGAGTCAGGCTGGATTTCCACTTGGCTGAATCCAAAAGATTTCAGGTTTACACTGGGTTTTTCCCCTGTTTTATTCATCTCTGGAGATTGCTGGAATTGGCCTTAGTGTCACAAGTGAAATGAGCTTGGCAGGGCTCTCTGGATCCAGGGAGCACACCTGGCTGTGATCTGAGGTGCAATTCAGCTCAAGTGGTAACACTTACTCAAGAAAGCCCCCAGCTCTAATGTGATGATTTAATTAGTATCACTGGACCAGATCCAATGGATAAAACCTTCCCCGAATACTCCCTCTGGACTGCAGAGCTTTCTATTTGCACAAGTATTGCTGAAGGGATCATGCATTGCTTGCAGACATGGGCAGGAGAGCTGTGGGCAGGCATCTGTTGAGGAGGATAAGTACAGAGTTAGATCCCAGTGAAGTCTCTTCCCTTTGTGCCTGTTGAAGGCTTAGGCAGAAAGACTGGCTCATTCATGCTCTCCGTTTTGCTCATGCCCCTGTGCCCTGCCTGCTCTAATGAACAGCCTGTGGGTGACATTGAGCTCCCATGAAGGTCTGAAGGAAGGTTAGAATTCAACACTCAGAGCAATGTGAGGCACCCAGATATCCCTCAGCATCTTGGAAAGTCTCCACTCCAAGCTGTAGGGTGGAGGGGAGCAAGCAGACCTCTGCTGGCAGTTTTCTCCAGCTGAAGGGTAAGCAGCCATTCCCAGCACCACCTCACTGAGCAAGTGCTGCAGAAGCTGATCTCCAGCCCTGCTGTGCATTCCTGCAGCAGCCTCCCATCCTGTCCGTGTCCTGCCTGGCATCCAGCACAGTTCACCATCTGCCCAAGCACTGAGCCCAGGAGCTCCTCAGGGCTGTGGTTTAGGCAGCACTTTGTAAAAGGAGTGGGTGGTAGAACAGGATGAGAGTGTTGAGGTGATGTCATGGGCAGAGGACCTGTGCAAGGCTCTGTTCCCTCAGCACCCCCTGCCCTAGCAGGGTCCTCACACAGGGGAAAGGAAAACTGCACCAAAGCTCAGGTCAATTGATTTTATCAAGAACTGTTTTCCTTCCTGTCCAGAAGTTCTGAATGAAAATACATTTTCTGAAATACTGTTTTTGGCTGCATATTTCAAAGCAGCATGAAAAATTTCATTTCAGCTAAAAGTGTTCTCTTTGAATTGAGGTTTTGAGAGCACTTTTTCTTCTTGAAAACTGAGATTAAAGAAAGTCATCAGCTGCAGAATTTCAGTTAGGAAATCTATCCAAAAGTGCAAAATATTAGGTTTTTTTTTTAAACTGCCCTACTGAGGGAGAGAAAAAACCCAGTGATTTGTAACAGCTATATTTTCCAAAGGGAATTTTTTCCATTCAGAAAAATATCAGATAGCTCCACCAAAATTGTGTTTCCTTCTGCTTGTTCACATTCCTTTTCTTTTTTTTATTTTATTTTTCTCCCTTACTTGGGACACCAACAACTGAGAATCCAGAAAGCCTTTTTTTCCCCAAAGGTTTGCGAACCTTCTTGATGAACAAGCTTCAGGTTTGTCATGAAACCTGAACCCAAGGAAGGTTTCCAGGCTTCAGCTTTCAGTCTGATGTTGTGTATGGCTCTGGCTCAGAGGATTGCTTTAGTATTGCAGCAGGGATGGGAAATCCACTTGTGCAGAAGAAAAAAAGATGAAAGTGTATGGGCTGCAGTGGAAAATCCAGCTGCAGGGCAGCCTCTCTGCCTCTGCTCCTAAAGCCCAGGCTGGTGCTGTGCTGCAGTTCTCACCAGCTTTGGCAGCTGAGCTGGATTGCTGTGGACCACCTTAAATGTTTTCCATGCCAGCTGAGCACAGAAAGCTGCTGAAATGGGTCTCTGCTGTGTAGTGCGCACTCTCTCTTAGCAATGCCCTCATGGTGACTCAGTCCCATTCCCCGCTTCTTTTAACCCACAGCAGGTCAAGAGTTTAACAAAGTGACTGGGGCTGGGAGCCAAGTCCCCAGAGTTGCAATCTGCAGCCAGCATGCCAGCATCTGCAAAGCGTTTGTGACCAATAAAAAATGAATGTGCAGACTCCGCCAAAGCAGCAATCATTTGGCATCTCAAGCCCAGATCTTTACAAGATGATTCTTCTGAGGCTTGGAAAGGCTTGCCTTAGTGTTTTCTAATAAAAACAGTTCTGGGCTGGGCCAATAGTCGGGTGAATAGTGCTATGCGTCGCCACATGGGAGACAGCCAGCCGGGAATGGGAAGGCATTGCTGGAGTTGAGCTCTGAGGCTGGGGCTGGCTGCCTCATGGTGGTGATGCCGGCACTCGGGCTGGGGCCGGGGCACTGCCAGTGCTCCTGCAGCTGCACTGAGAGCACACCCTGACCTTGGGCTGTTTTACCTGCTGTGGGTACAGAATACCCTGCTGTTAGGGCACAAAGCTTTTGGTCAGCTGCCTTAGATCAACCGGGTGGATAAAGCAGTTTCCAGTATTCAGCAGTCACTTTTCCAGCTGGCGTAGGTTAAGCGTGCCAGGCTGTCTCTGCAGGGTACATTTGCCACGTTTTTGTCAGTTCCTGACTTCAGAGACCAGCAGTTATCAGCTGCTGCTCGCAGGCCTTCTCAAATACAGGTAACAGCACAGGTCCATGGCCAACCTTGGAGAGTCTGAAGAGAAGAGATTTACTGTATATATGGTCTTGGTACTTTGGAGTGGTACAAGCCTGATAGGGGGCATTCAAAATGGGAAAAAGCAGGATAATGTGAATGCTGCCATCGATAGCCCTTGCCAGAAGCCAGCTCATACTGCTGTTGTTGACTGCTTCCAAGAGACCTTCTCATTGCTTCCCAGCTCTGTCCCTTAGGATGTGTTGAACTCAGCACGCTGCTCCTCCTTGCAATCCTCAGTGGGAAGGGTTTGTCCGTATGCACGTTCCTTCCCTCAGCTGGATTCCTTCATTTCTGTTGCCTTCTCCCTCCTCTCTGGAGTGACCATGACTGGCAGTCCCTCCCATACAAGCCTCTAGGGCTGTTTGGACTCCAACCACCACATACCCTGAATTCCACTGTGAGGAAAAAATTGAAAATGAGTGGAAGTTAAGTAATTATCTTGCAAGTTGCCAGAATACTTTTGCTGGAGCTAGATGGATGTTGTTCCTATGGTGTCATCCTTTCTACCATAGATTCAGTACAAGTGCTATGGCTAAAACAGTGAAGCTGGTGTGCAAGAAACCCCACACCTAATCCCCTCTCTTAATTCTGAAGATAGTGAACCTTTGGTTGTTCCCCTGATTCTGAGCATGATTTGCACAGGCACTGCCACCACAAAAGAGGAAACTGGCATCTAAACTGCAGGATTCAAGCACAGATACATTCCAGATGTCCCAGGACCTTCAATTTGATCTTGTCCTTAAGGGCATCAAATCTGATGATTCTGAGGAAGCTAGGAGGATGAGGAATCCTGTAAGTGAAGGGATTTTCTTTTATTCATTTACACTTCAAACTGCAGATATTTGAAGTATGTCCTCTAGGACTACCAGGGCTGTGCATAATATTGCCATTTTATGAAGTTTGGCTTTGACTCAGCACTGTTTGATCTCATCTCAGTCCTGCTTACAGTAGAAAAATGAGCAAGTTAGCCAGTGTCAGCTGCTGTATGTGCTTTTCATATATTCACAAAGGATAGGTTAGGGTGGCTCACTCAGAGTAAGTAACAACAGAATAACTTGAAGAGATGTTACTGGTCTGGGTCAACCTAAAGTTTTGCTACAATCCCCCCTTGTTTTGCCAGTATTGGTAGGATTAACAGAACAAAACCTACTCTCCTCCCTCCCAACACCTTTAGCTTTGAATTTGTGTCACACATGCATAATTCCTCCAAAGAATTTACTTTATTTCCCTTGGTTTAGAAACTTCAAATTGGATAAAGTTGGCTTTAAAAGCTGAGTGACTCTTGGCCAGAATCATCCTGATTCCAATTTCAGAACAAAGAGAAACCCAGAGACATATTTAGTTTGGCTTTGGGACATTTCTTGGAATCCTAAAGTTATTGTCACTTACTCCTGTAGTCAGTTTAAAATTAGTACTTGTGAGATGGCTGATTCATATTAGCAATGTTCTTTAGAAGTGCCAGTTCTTTTTCCTTTTGTTATTTTTAATGATTTTTGGGGGTTGTTGGTGGTGTTTGTTTGCTTGCTTGGGGTTTTTTTGTGAGAGATGCCCTATTAGCCCTAGTAAGAGATTATTTAGAGCTTGCAAAATGTAGCACTTTCCGTGCATCCCTGAATGCTGCTCCTGTTTCCTCTAGATGGAGATGGCCTGGTCTCTGCTTCTGTCATGTAGCAGTTTCATCACAGGATTAAAAATGTTCCACTTCCTACAGATGCTTAGATATGCTGGACTGGGGTTGTGTTAACCCCAGCAGTGCTGCTACACTGAAAGGGCCTGATAAAAAGCTGCTTTGTTACTGTCCTGGGCACCGCTGGGAGGTAGTGGGGTGCTAGGCAGGCAGATCCATAATAAAAGGGCAAGGAGTTATAGAGCTATGGCATATCCTGGGCAGTGCAGCTAGCACTGGTTTGGATGCTACATCTGTGGGATGGCAGCTGGAAGGCTGGAGCAGATGACAGCCCAGCCAGCAGTGGGATGCAGGATAGCTGTATGGGAATGAAGAACATGCACCTCAGGAAGTGGGTACTGGGCATGCTGGTGAGCAAAGAGCAGGTACTGTGTGCACATCACCAGGTGACAATGACGTGAATGAGGTGGCTCTACTTGTGATGATTTTGGAGCTAGAAATATTTCATCATTTTGATTTCTGTTGGCTTATGATCATTAACCCTTATGCACACAGCAGTCCAAGTAATCACAGAATACTTCCTTAAACATGTTCCAGTAAAGGCTGCTGCATTATATCTATGCATTCTCCATGGTTGTTGCACTGTTTTCCTCTGTCCTGTCTCTGACAGTGAAGGGTTAAATCCCCCGTTTTTTTCCACGTGCCTGCTGATGAACTGTAAATATGCAGCTAGGACCTGTTTTCACGCATATGTCCCATTCCATAATCCAATCTTCTCCACTGGAGGCTCTTCTGCAGGCAGGTCTGCTGCCATGGGATAAGAAGCAGTATGTTGATTTACATAATCACATATGCAAATAAGCTAAATCATGGTCCTTTCATTCAGCTTTGGTTTTAAGGGGACTTTTTTCATCGGTTGAGAGCAAAGAGGTTCGAAATGATGGTTTTCTTCTCTGGAGCTCTTGTGAAACAGAGCACCCCCTCAGAACAGTTCTGCTGTTACCAGCCCCGTACAGCCCAATGGTATAAGTGATTAATTGTACAAACCCACCTGGTAGCCCATCCCATGCAAATGCAGCCCTACCCTCCAGGCCTACATCATCTGTTCCCTCTACTGGAAGTGTGGACTGCATCCTTAAGCAGGAAATGAAAGAAACTCCATCTCTGAGGAACAAAGGGAATTCATCTTTTCATCTGGTGGAACACTTAAAAGATGTTAAGAGCAGCAACAGCCTCACACCTGTGGCATACCAGATGAGACACGTGGGGAGGTCATTTCAATGTGTGCCCTTAGAAAGGCTACAGAGAATAAATCAGAGTGCGGCACTGTCTGTCAGCACTTGGAGCGAGGACTCCAAACATTTGGGCTTCTACTTGGTTCAGTTTTCCTTAGTCCTGGGATGCTGGCCAGCCTGCCGTGGGCTTCTGGAAAGCTCCAGGAAGTGGTGTGAGCCATCCATGACAAACTCATTGATCAGCTCAGTGATCCTGTTTCCGGCAGTGTCCCTTGTAGGGGTCCAAAGAGAATGAGGCTAACGAGGTTCCTGGTAAGGCAGTACTTGTTCTGAACTTGTGAGTCTAGGACAGGTACCAGCAGCATCGCAGATTTGAGCCTAGCTGATGGAGTCCTCTAAAGATCTAACAGTCGAAAGATGAAATGTTTACTCAAATATCTTTAATCCTTAAAAAAACACCTAAAATTAGTAAGCTATTCATGTCTCTTGCAACAGTGGGAGTAGAGGTAAATTGAATGTGTTAATTAAACATTGAATAAAAAATTATGACATTTTGTCAATTTTAAGTGCTTTGCCTTTGGAATTCCACTGACTTTAAGAGAATGTGTATCTTGCTGTGCTGTTCTGCCTGAGTGATCAACTCCTACTTGAAGTAGGAGTTGATCATACATGGAACTTTCCAATCTGTTTTAAGCTTTAGATGACAGAAAATATGGTCAGGTGCTCTAGCTAAATGCCACAGAATAAGGGACAAGATCAAACCCTAGAGATACAGTAGCTGGGTGCTGTTGACTCTTGCCCATTACAAATTCTGATGGCAGGAAATTTAACAATGGACATTCAGAGGTATATAAAGTTGTGTATTTAGCTTTAGGCAATCTCCTCAGTGAGGGAAAATTATTTTTGATCTAAGTCTGTGAAGCAGTTTCATCATCCTTGAGTTCAGAGCTGCACACTCCAGGCTGTTCTAGGGGTGCAGTGCAGTGAGCTGTGTCATACCCTGCTCTCCAGAAGTTGGCAGAGCCCTGTAAACAGCTACTGGCACATCCACGATGCCAAGGGCAGGAAGAGGGAATGAAAAAATGCTGACTGGATTGCTTTGGTGGCGTTAGGAGATTCCCTCTGACATCTAGTTAAATCACCCCTGCAGTGTCTTTACCCCTGGAGCAACACAAAGTTGCCATAGATAGGATCAGAGTTGGCTCATTAGGAGTGTGTAAGCCATCTCTGCCCAGCTCTACCTGCCGTGCACACTCTTGTGGCACCCAGCAGGTCTCTCAGTTCTCCTAAACCAATGTCTACCGCCAAGTACCAACAGCATCACCTACACTAGCAGGACATCTCAAGCAAAGATACAGTGGTTCTTCTAAGAATTAGCTAGCACTGAAGAGAAATACAGCTTCTCTGCATTCCTCAGAACTGTTGACACAGATAGTGTCCATCTCTTGTAATTATAATGCTCATAGAGTAGTTGTGCAGAAGCTGAACACAGTGTTCCTGCTAGGAAACAGTGCTACTCTTAGAACCTCGTCCAAGTTCATCCTCTGATGCCCAAGAGGTTGGTCGTTACTGCTGAGATGAATTAAATTTGTAGAGAATTTTGCAGCACCAGTAGCATTTTGTAGCACTGGGTAGAACTAATTAAGTCAGGCAGTGAATTGGTGCATCACAGACAAGAAACAGTTAGTTTCTTCTTGACTCCGTATGGATAAACTCAGGTGGTACCTGGTACTGAGGCAGGAAGAGTAGGGGATTAAGGGAGGACCCAGTGTCTTTTTTTTCTTGAAAGGTGAGCTTTTGAAAGTTAAGCTGAGTCTGCATATCAGACAGAAACTGGGTGTGCCTGGCACTGTGGTCTCATGGAGAGTCTGGTAATGGAAGGCAGGGGCTGCAGCAGCTTTTGAAAGTGCTCATCCAGGTAATTTGATTCTGTGTTTTGCTTCTACAGCCAGTAAGGATGTCTTTGCCATCTCTTAATCCTTATACGGACAATAGGCCTGACCTAAACTGCAGGTGTCACCCAGCATCCAGTTTCTTAGTTCTGACCGAATCTCCATTGGGTGGATGGGAGGAACACTCACCAGCTCTGTTTTTACATGCACAAGTATTTGCCATAGCAGAGAGTCTTGCAAGTGTGTGTGTATTTATAGGGAGGCAGATGTAAACCACATTTGTCCTGTATTTCTGGCAAAGAGAGAGCGTGAAATATTTGTGACCCGAGTCATTGGCTTTCCTGCCATTTGTATAAAAATTTCCAGATGTGATTGTTGATGCCTCACCTGGGACCAATTAAAGAAAGAAGGGATATCCAGAACCAACTGCGTTCATGTGGATACTTGACTTGTTTGTGTGTGCGTGTGCGCATCTCTGTTGCAATGTGTGTGTTTTAAAGTAAAGCAGAATTTCAGTTCAAAGAACTTGTGTTCTCTCCTAGGACCTTCCTTTTGTCTGTTATCCTCTCCTCTTTGGATTTTCCTGTCCCACAAACCAGCATCAATTTGGATTTCTTAGATACTTTCTCTCCTCCTACTCATCCTCACCTTTTCTGTTCCACCTCCTACCAACAGTTTGTGGCTCACCTTGGTCACTGTGCTCTTCCATTCAGGCCCAGCAAGTTTCCTGGAGGAGATTCCTGAATACTATAAACTTCCAGGAAGCCAGTGTGAAATCTCCAGTTACACAACAGCAACTAACCAAAACAGAGTCCAGCATGGCATCTGGACCACTCACCTCCAAGTGAGCTTTATTCTCTGGTCTGTCTCCTGCTCTCGCTTTTCTCACCTATTACTTCAGTCTGTGAGTCTGCTGGGTCCATATTAATAGACTGTGCCTGGAGATGCCTGGAAATTAAACTCCTGGCTCTCCTCCCTTCCAGGCTGTGTCCACAAAAACTGCCTCCCAGTCACCTGTTTGGTCTCCATTTCCTTCACTCTACTAATGACTGGAAACTTCTGTCTCTCTTGTTTATTTTCTATTGAGTTTCTCCATATGTTTTGTCCCACCCTGGAGTCCTGACTGAGTGTACTTACCAGGCTGCCTCCCTGCCTTAGTCATACTCTGCTGGAAAGCAAATCTGAAGCCATCCAATGTTCTTCCCTTCTTTTATAGTTGTTTTTGCAAGGAGAGCTCAAACAAATATACCCCACCGCCCCCCAACATCTGGTGTCTTTCAGAAGCATTAAACTCATGGCCTGAATGAATATGTGGAAAGAAAGGCAGGATGGTAATCCAGCTAACTTGCAAAAACTAAGCATGGACCCAAAGCAACAGACTTTTTCTAATTTGAAGTATTCAAGAACAAAGTTTGTACTTCTGTGCTTATCAGTCATTCCCTTTAGCCATGATCAAAAATCCATTTTTGTGCTTCCCTCCATACCTGCTGGTTGTCACCCACTTTTCTATATGGGCACAAGACCCTTCACTATGCAAGCATTTATTCTGAAAGAGAAAGAATACAGGGTCCTGTCTGCAGCAGGATTCATTGGACAAAAGATCCAGAACCAGTTCTGTGTAACTTCAAACTCAGTGTGGCAAGTATCAGGTCCAAAGTGAACTTTCCTTTCTTCTGTCTCAGTTTTTAGCACTGACCAAGTGGATTTGGATATGTTTATGTTTCTTTTCAACACAGAACATAATTAAAATACAATTGTCAATGCTAGTGTATGTTTTACACAGTCATTTGTTCATTAACAAATGTTTTCAGGATTGTTGTTTTAACTCTAGACTTTCAGCTAGGATTTTATTCCTCCAGCAACAGATTTTCATAGCTAGCCTGAAATTGACCATCTTAGTAGATGACATGTTAAAACAGGACTACAACTCAAGTGTAGACTTATGTTTTCTCTGTTTGTTGGGAAGAGAGATAGGCACATTCTAACCAGCTGATTATAGTCTTTCTGAAAGAGTTATTTTTGTTTCCATGGAATATAGCAAAGGGAAATTACTTGGTGTATGGCTGTGCCCTGAAAAAGTTTCTAACAATTAGAACTGTTCTGCTTCATTTTTTAAAATTAGAAAAGGGACAAGCACATTCAGGAAACAAGGACATGACTACCACTTGCTCAGTGAAGCTTTTAGATGTCTGTATGTATTTGAAGTGGCTGTTCTGTTTCAAAGTTCTGGTTGGCATGGGTGTAAACCTCTCAGACTTTGCCCATTGGTGTATGCTGGCACCACCAACCCTTGACCCAGACAACTTTCTGCACTGTGGAAAGGTGCATTTTAATTCCATTGTGATACTGTGCCAGGTGCTGCAGCTGCCTAGCATTGAGCCTCACACTCTCCTTTTGTGGTGCAAGCAAGTAAGAAAATAAATGCAGTGATAGAATATTCCCCTATCTGCTCTGTCTCCTTGCAGACATTCTGGCTACCCAGGGCTTTGTGCCACACTGCACCATGGAGTGAGCTACGCGCAGCTAGTTCAGAGAGAAAGGGTAAAGATAAACTGAGGCAGTGAGTTCAGCAATGCATCAGCCAGGTTATCTCAGCTTCCTGCAGGTGCCAAAATTTCCCTGAGTTGGCTCTTTCATACTTGGCTTCTTTGTCTTTAACCCTAGGAAAGCCAGAGTGGTGGTTTTCACCTTTCCATGTGCTATGAGCCTCTCAAACGGGAGGGTGGAAAAACAGTGCACATAGGGCAAGTGTAGAAGGAATGAGGCTGGGTAGCTGGGAGCCAGGGGGATGGGACACCGATGGCTCTGGGAGAACGCTGTGATGGCCCCAGGGCAGTGAAGGAAGACTGTGGCTAGAGAGAAGCTGTGCAAAACCGATCAAATGAAGATAGAAGTGCATGAAGAAGATTCATGGCTATATTAGAGCAGGGGAGTGGAGTGCAAATACACTGGTGGCACAATCAGGTATCTGGCAGCGTTTCTTTGCAGTGAGGCCAAGCTGAATATTCTGCTGCATAAATGACTCCTCGCTTTGCGGGGGAATTTGTGCCAAGTCCCTTCCTCTTCTGGCTCCCAGGTCTGGGTCTTGCTCAAGTCATGGGGCTTCCAACCAGTTTCCTGGCCACTGCAGACTAAGGTGGTGCCAGTGCTTCTAAAAACAGCCTCTGCTCTCTCCTCCTCCTCTTCACTTTGGTGAATTCCTGCCTCCTCCCTTTCAAGCAATGCTTATTCAGCTTTGCTTGCTAGACTCTCGCCCACTCTGGAGTATACCGAGTCCTGACCTGAGGAGTGCAGTAGATAATGCAGGAGGGGCAATTTTAGGAAATATTCAGCCTTCCCTGCTATTATGAGACAGGTCTGGCTGCTTTGAGCTGCTTTCCACCTTCAGCAGTTGCTTGATTGTCACAGCAATGCTTAAATGGACTATAATAAAGCTTTGTGGGTTTTCTTCTCCTATCTGAAGGAACACTTGTATTGTTGAGGATTTGGTCCAGTTCCTGTGTACGTTAATCAACTCAGCTGTGCTTTGAACTATAAGGGCTGGGGAGGTGTCAAAGACTCCTCCAGGTACATGGGGGCAGGTATGGAGGCTGTTAGAGAAAAGGGAACCTCAGTTGTGGCTGCAAGCAGGGAATGCTCGTGCCCCACTACAGCAGGGTCGAGGGCTGCCTTTCCCCACACATGAGCACAGCCACTCCATCAGCAAAGCAAAGGCCCAGGCTGGTGGTGCGAGGGCGCTCACCTCACCCTCTCGGGGGCCGCTGGGGCTGTGGGGTGATGGCCGCCAGGGTCAGGGATGGGGCCGTGGGCTGCCTGAGCTCTTCAGGCAAGGGAGCGCCCTGTGGGTCGGGGGGAGGTCTGTGGGTGAGGAGCAGATGAGGGGGCTGCCTAAGGCAAGCGTCCGTCCGTGTTGTCTTGTGTGTCAGACTTGATTAGATTTGCCTGGCGCTGGGGCAAGGCCCCCACGCTGTGAGGGGTGGGGTCTGGCCGGAGGGGCAGAGCCAGACCCTCCTTTTATGTGCTGCTGAAAAGTGTCCTTTGTTGTGGGCTTGACTGGCTTTGTCCCTTTCTGGAAGCGGTGCCCCTTTCTCCGGGCTTCAGCCCCGCAGAGAGGTGAGCAACCCAGTCTTTTTGTGTCAAATCTGAGCTCTGCCTTGTGCCAGTGCTTGGGTGTTGCACTGACCCCCCCCGGGGGTCGAGAGAAGCATTTTTCTTGCTAGTTTGGAGGTGTTAATTTGGAACTGCGTTTGGCAAGGATCCAGCAAGGTGTTAAGCTACTTTAAATCCGGACTTTCCCCCGCCAAGTCCCTCCCCTGTTTCTTCAACCCTTTGTGAAAGGTTTAGAAGAACAACTGGAAGTAGAAACTCAAATAAAATCTGCTCTTCCAGGCCTTTCTGCAAACGTGTCCCCCACAGACTGAATGATCTGCACTCAGCAATTTCCCATAGGGAAATTAAGGCTTTGTTATTACAGTATTAATTTTGAGGAACGTAACAGACTGGGAGTAAACAGGCCTTAGTTGACTTTATGAACCCCTGAGCTCAGGGACTGATAATTGTCCACCCTTACAAACTGCATACTCAAATCTGCCTGTATTGGCGAGCTCCAAGATGTGTACAGCACAAACCAGAGAGCTCAGTGGGTGTGAAGGCAAAAGGTGGGTGTTCCAGGGAGCAGTTTTCAGGCCATGGATCCCAGGGGTCTTGTGTCTCTACCATGCGATAGACGTGG
The DNA here is from genome assembly GCA_013398595.1 of Tychaedon coryphoeus. Taxonomy (NCBI): domain Eukaryota; kingdom Metazoa; phylum Chordata; class Aves; order Passeriformes; family Muscicapidae; genus Tychaedon; species Tychaedon coryphoeus. The sequence continues at coordinate 95,192 of WBND01001439.1, forward strand.
ACTAAATGTGCAGCTGTGTCTAAGGACAGTGCACTGGCAGTTCTGCATTGCTTCCCAGTCCTGAAGGCTTGGCTGTTTGCCACCGTCTTGCCCATTGCATCTGCAACATATTGATCCCTATGCCATGCTCTTCAAAGGGTTATTTTATCTTGTCCAAAGCCAGGTGACAGGACAATGAAACAATTTTCAGACGACAGCTGGGTTTATATTTACTGTGTATATTTATTGCTTTGATTAAAATAATTTTAACAGTACGGTAGCTGGAGTGCTGGCTATCTTTCTGTTAATGTAACTCATCCCTCCTGTGTTGCCTTTGGCAATATGAGAATGATGACTGATCTACAGATGCCTCCTCTGCAGACTAATGCTGTCATTGCCGTGGGCAAGCATAAAGGTTTGGCACTGCAGGGGTTAAATAGCTCGAGAAGGGTGGAGGATTCTTCAGTCAAACCCAAACTGATTGCACCTGGTTTGCTCAACCTGTGTGTAAATGACACCGTGGTCTTCCCACCCCCACCCCGGCGAATGCCACAGGGGCTGCCAAGGTCTACGTGCAGGTAGGGCTGTGCGAGCAGGTGTGGGGCCTGCAGCGCTGGGAGGCTCCTGGCCCTGCCGCGGGAGCAGCCCGGCTGTGCCAGTCACACGCACACGGCAGCCTTGCAAACTGCAATCACCCGCAGCTGCTTCAAATTTGTAGCCTCCTGTTAAACATACATGTCAGCCACTGACAGACCTTAGCAGGGTCTGTCCTCTTGAGCAGGAAAAATGAGATTTTGGTAGCATGCATCAGGCAGTCTGCTCAGCCCTGCAGTGCTCTGACTGCTCTGTCTTTGTGCAGTGATGCGGCTCTGAGTTCCCAAGGCTGGGCAAGGCCCGCTCCTGTCTTTGCTCAGCTGTGCCTCTGGGACAGTGCTGGCTCAATGTACAGAAGAATTGAAAGCAAGGAGGTTGCTCACACATACATTCATTGCTTTGCTGTCCTCAGGGTACCAATGAAGACTTTAGGTCCATAGATTTGGGACTCAGAATTTAGTCTTTGGGAATTTAAAGGAATTTAGAGTCTTAGGGAATTGCTGAGGAGGCAATGAGTTTTTTACAGAAAGCTAGTCTGGAAGTGTGTTCAGGGAAATGCTTCTTTAATTGTGGGCACCCTGTGCAGCAGAGAAAGTGATAACTATCATGCAGTAGAGGGGCTGAAATTATTCACGTTTATTCTCTCTTCCCCCACCGTGACTCCAGGTGGAGCCAGTCCTTCCTTTTCCAGTTCATGCTTACAAAGACAATTGTCACTGGGTCATCCTGCTCTGCAGAGCCTGTGCTTTTTTACATGTCAACCAAAATATCATTCATTTCTTACTCTGTGTCCACTGTTTAGACCAAGCATATATATCTGTGGGTGTAAACAAGACTGTTCTGCTGAATGTAAAGTTCTACTCAGCTCTAGTGGAGGGAGTTTGGCCCAGGGTTCCCAAAGGCTGACCTGCACAAGGGTTTTCTTTGACATTGTATAAAGACTGAGGTGAGTGGTAAGGGCTGGGGAGATTCCATGTTGTGGCCCAGCTGGCGTGTGCAGCCACAAATAATAATTAATTGGCTCTTTAAGAAGCCTTGCAAACTCTTTTTCTGTCTGTCTGTCTTAAGCTCCTTTTAATTAACTTCAGTCATGTCCCAACACATCATCTTGGCTGAATCATAGACCTCACTGTGCCAGTTTTTTGCATTCCTGAAATACACAGGCCGCCAGTGTTGCGAATGCAGCTTGGAGGCAGCGGCTCAGAGGAAGTCGGGCTGCTCTCCTGGAACTCTGAAATTTTCAGGAACTGTTGTAACATGGAGAAGCAAAGCAGACCAGCCTCTGCTTCAAACTCGTGTGCTGTCCAGTTCCCAACAGTGTTGCTGGCTTGCATTTTACCCGCTGACTCAAGGAGCAGGCACCTGTGTACAAGCAGCTTTGTTCCTTCAGAAAGCCCCTTATTCGGGTTACAGTGCTTGGGGCATACAGCCTTTTTTCCCCATTCAAGAGCTTGTTTCTTTGTCACACTTCTTATTGCAAAGGGTCAGCTTTCAAGATTGTAGGGCATGTTAACAAGATACTCAGGCATACTTAGTCACCAAACAAAGTCTGTGTGGCAGCAGGACAAACTTTTGTGTCTCTTTACTGGAAAGCTTCAGGCCTGGTCCAAGGACCATTTCCTTCTTTCCAGAAATTTGGGGTTCAGGAATGTCTGTTGTATTATAACCTGTCTGTGCTCTTACCAATGCTGGTAAAAATAATGCCAATGTGTCTATTGACTCAAAGCTGTACCAATAGCTTTTATCTCTTGATCTATGTGTTTGAAGCTGGGAGCTTCTGCATTTGGTAACTCAGACTCAATCTTAGCACTTAACAATATGTTTAATTTACTGAAAATAAGGGGGTGGTCTCTTGGTACATGTTTAATGATCATGGAGTTTTGATCATGGAGTTGTCCAACCAGGGCAAAAAAAAAAAAAAGTGTTAGCATTCAGTGGTTAACAGCAGCTTTTAAACAAAGGGGGTGCAGCATTACAGCATTACAGTGGTGAGGATCTTTATCCATTTGAATAATGTATACTGCTGTATTCTTCATTCCAAAGCATTTTTGAACCAAGTTTGGAAGCAGTCTCCAAATAAAATTATCATATTAAAAAAAGGGAATTTATTCAGGATACTTCTGTAATCTGTGCTGAGGAATAAAGAATTGCAATTTACCTTCTGCCATAATGAGATAGGAGACAAGGCATTATGATAGCAGCTTCAGGTGGTGTGCCCCAGGCTGCAGGTGAGGAGCCATGAGTTGCCAGAAAACTCTTTTCCAGCAATTCTTGTGTTTCCATAGCAGCTCCAGGCATGACTGCTCAAAGATTGTTGCTGTGTTGCACATTGGACTGTTTTGGTTGTATTTTGAAAAGGTGTGAGGAAAACACATATGATAGCTGAAAAAAAAACAAAGAGGGAAAAGTGCCTCAGTCTTTTGGGAAAAGCATAAGGAAAACAGAAAAGATAATTTCCAGCAAGCATCAGGTTGGAGCATGGCAGCAACATCTGGATTGCTGGGGGCTGTACTAAAGAAGCACTAAAGACACAGGCACATTGCAAATGAATAAGAAGAGGAGCAGCATTCAATAATGAGCAAGTAAAACAAAACTGAAAATGCCTCATCAGTCCCATGGAACTGAAGCTAATTCCCTCTGCATCCGGTGCATGACGTGTCACTGTGTGTACAGATTCTGACCCAGCTGCACTAGCTCTAAGGTGAGGTAGAAGCTGCTTAGAAGTTTTGAAAACAAAACTTGTTAGAAGTCAAATAGCAAAATACACTGGCAGTGAAAAAGAGAGAGAGAACTTAATGAGCTATTGGGGGGGACACTCAACTTTGTTGCCTGTTCAGGAATTGAGATTCCACTGAGACACAAAGGATTTGGGTCTTTTCAGTTGCAGCATTAAGGAAAGACCAGGTATGCTTCAGTGGCTAAGTTCAGGAGTATATTTCCTCTGACATACTTTAGAACTAACGACTTGTTTTTAAGGAGCATGTTAGTCACTGCTTCCCAGGGAGAGCACTGCCATGGGTCTGGTTGCTACCAGACCTGAGGGAATGTTCACTCCAGGTGCACAGAAAATTGCAACCCTAGAATGGGTTGGACACCAAAAGAGATTTCAGAAGGCTACCATGCCAAAAGCACATGACTTTAACAAGAGGGTTAAAAAAACTCCTGTCATGGATGTTACGATAGTATTTTTCCTGAAATTCTTCCTCTCGTGAATAGTAAACACTGGTTTCTAAAGCACTTACTGGGCACCTGTCCCACAAGAAGTGCTGGAACAGCAAAATTGAAGTGTGCTGTCAGAGAGAGGGGGCTGGACTTGGCCTTGAGCCACTGACAGCCTGTTTAATTCACTCAGTGAGGTGCAGGAGGAGAAAAGGAAAACTGAGTCACTGGTTGTTAGAAATTATGAAAACAACTACCAGGACTTGCTCACGAAGATCCATTGGTAGGTAATGTCCCTTTTCTCTGTGTAGGCTATTGATCATCACCAAGCGTCTTTAAACAAATCATACAGTGATTTGTTTGGTTTTTTGTTGTTTTGGGGTTTTTTTCATATTTTTCACATATTTTCAGCAATGATTTTCTTTCAGCAGACCACTTAAGCCTAGGAAAACTATCAATCAAGCGTTGTTTATCCTGAGGATCTGGTGTCACGTGTGTTTATAACCAAAAGTATGTGCACTTTTGGAAGTGAAGGAGTTAAAATACCTCTCTTTCATACTAGATGAAGTGAAGAACACATGCCACTCACTGATGCAGGAAGAGAAAAAGATCTTTGTACAAAAGTTTGGCATTGCATAATGCAAAAAGTAACCAGTGGTACGGAAAAAAGAAAGCAGGTAGCTCTCAGACCAACGTGTGCTGACCAACCACCAGCTGCCTTTGGAGAGCTGACCGGGCAGCTGGCTTCTTCCAGCATGCCACTTTTGTAAGATTGTTACTGGCTCTGCTTCCCTGTGTTCCCCATGGCCCCCACAGGGATCCCCAGGCACTGTGTGTACATGATGTGACTCACAGTACAGAAAAGGATGGGAAGCTCTGCTTCCACCTTGGAAGGGAGGTTCTCAGATGTTCTGCATGGTTGTGTACCAGGCAGTTTCAGCCTATGTTTCCATTTCGAAGGGACTTCAAAAGAGGAAGATACTCCCATTAATGTTTTGCATGATAACAAGTTAGGCAAGCATCATTTTTGGATGCAGTTGATGGGAGACTGGTTACTTCCACTGCCAAGTGGGCGTCTAAGTTGAGACTATCAAATGATGTCTGTTGTATTAAATGCTTTGTTAAATTTCCGGCTTGGAAAATTATGCATGTGTCAGACAGAGCTTTCTGTTCTGGCATTAAAGCAATCTTGGCACCAAGTGCAAACTGTTTACTTTAAAAGCTTAATTTTAAATATAGTTTTGGAACACACTTGGAAATGTCTGCAAATCAACAGTAACAGACAGGAGACTAAAGCACTGTTTCCTTAACTCCTGTGTCCTTTGAAATACCTTTTGCTTTACTTAGTGTTAGCTGCTTCTGGTTTGCTTGTGATTTATTCACACATTGTTTCTTCCTGAATTGGACCATAGCTGAAAGACAGGTAGGAGCTGACAGCACAAAAGAACATAATGCACAGCACATTTAAAGTCTTTTTAGTATTATTTAATCCTTTTTTGTGCTATGAGACTGGTGCAAGGAGAACATGTTCTACCTTGCTGAGCAGTCAACAGAGAAGCCTGTGTTAGGATCCTGAAGGGCACTCTCTAGTCTGCTGCAAAGCCAGTGGACATGCCAACATGCAGTGCCATTAATTTCCAGCTAGCAGAAAGGTTCTTTAGAGTGCCAAGCATGACGCCAGAATACAAAACACTTCATTCATCAAAGCCATAAGTAAGAAATTCTGTGTTTTTGGTTTTAGAAGTAACTTTTGTACATTTATGACTTTTTCCACATTAAACATCATTTATGGTTTGGAAATTGTTCAGGCAAGGGGCATGTGGTTTCTGCTCCTGAATATCAGCAGCAGTTTTGCTAGGTTTGGTCTCTATTTCTTGTTGACATTTTTTGGCTTTTCGTTTATCTTTTGGGTGGACCTTTTTGGAGCAAACTGCCTCAAGGAGCCCATAACCTTCTTTCTAAATGGAGACTAAGTGATCTGCGTAAGGTGAAGAAGATTACATTGGTATAGGGAATTTGGGTTCAGAGCCAGACTTTTGCGAAGTACCAGGTGAAGAAATACCTTTTCTGGGATGTTCCCTCATCAGAGCAATTGCTGGAACAAAGTGAGAAGTAGGAATTTTACACCTGCGCTTTGAGACATGGGTTGTTAGGTTTTTCCATGGGCCATGTGAGAATTTATGGAATGGCTGTTGAATTTTCAGTTAATTCTATTTGTGCTGAATGAATGGGAAAGGGCTAACTCAAGATCTTGGTTTGTGATCTAGTGAATTACAAATTGTAGGGAGATTTCAAGACCCTCCTTTTTCAGGCCTTTCTGTGCATAATTGCCACATTTCAAGGGAGAGTGGAAGAAATTGCATAAATATGTTCTCTATGCCATCAAAGCAGAAGTGACTGCATGGATTGGATGTGCTTTTGTTCCTGCAGCAATTTGAATTCTAGTGCTAATTCTTTCTTTAGCTGACCTGGAAGGATAGAATTTAGAAACCAATGTGGGTTTTTGCCTTTCTGTATTCAAAGCTCTGTCCAAAAGAACAATGTGTAAATGCTCTATGGGGGTCCAGTTCTGCTCCTTGCTGAGTCCAGTTACTGCACTGAGTCGTGACGAGCAAATGCTGTGGGGTATCTGGATGCAGTGACAGGTACTACAGCACACAAACTCTGAGAGCTGCTGCAAGCTCAAAATCAATGCCTTTGTGATTCTGGGCTGAAGAGAATCTAAAAATTGCCTGCTGGGCCACACCGGTGGGCTGCTCCCTTCCAGACTCAGGTTTTGTCTCTAGAAAGGGTAGCAGGAGATGCTATTTAGAGGCAGCTTTCAAACCTGGCCCCTCTCTGGGCTACATTCACACTTCTCAGGTGCTGACTCATGTCTGTCCAGAGAAGCTCCCGTTGTCCTCTTCCCAGAATCTCTGTTCTGGGCCTCTGTGTTCCAATTGCCCCTGAGGCTCAGAGATCCCTTTTCTTCTATCATGTAGGATAGCAGTCAGAGGGAGTCCCTGCTGTCTTTCCTGAGGTATACTACCAAGAAAAAGGGCCCTGAATAGAGGTCTTATTTCCCTACTCCTGCCTGAATGAGGAATGAATAAAGATATACCCTATGATATATTAGGGGAGTTCTCTTCACTCCTTGGCCCTTTGCATTATGGCCCAGTGACTTCTAGTGCTGGGTGCCTCTGTTCTGGTGCAGTGAGCTTTGAGACTGAAGTTTGTGAAAGTTCCCTCCAGCAATAGCCAATGTAAAGTTGCGTGGAGCATACAACAAATGATGCCTAGAACGTCTGGAATCTGGGATGGAAACCTGCTTGGAGGGAAAGAATGTTGCAGCTGTATTTTTAAAATTGGTTCCTCTTTAGTGTTTGCTTGTGTTCTTCCATTACCTGACCATGGGCATCCATCTGTCTGTTTTGGGCAAAGAGCAGTGCTAAATTTCAAGGAGAGAAAACAAATTTTTTAACAAATTCTTCAATTTGTTTTCCTCACTTGCCTAAACTTTTTGTGTGTGCCTACTTTGTATCCCAGCTGCTTCTGCAAGTCTAATGTGTCTCTCTTTCTAAACCTAGCTTCTCCTTCCTGGTGCCCTGGGCTAGAGGCTTGGAGCATTTCTCTCTGGCCTCCCACAGTAGAGCAGCCTGTAACAGCGGGGTCAGGACCACAAACCTACGCGTGGTGGTGCAAGCTCTCCTAGCTCAGTCTCCAGCTTGATTTGCAATGGTTTCCCAATAATGGGAAGAGATTATGAAATCAAAGAAAGGCACACAGATGGAGAAAGATATTTCAGGGCTGCCAGGGCAGCTGTTTGAGATCTCTGAATCAGATGGAGACAGAACTCCACCACCCTCAGCTTCCCCACCCTCAACCAGGACATCTCCCATGTGCAAAGCAAAACCAACCCCACCCCAGCCGTGCCATTTTAGCTAATGGCCTAGTTAATAAATGGCAAATTCCAGGGGTAATCCTGTCAAAGCCTTCTTGACATCCTCAATTGATAATATTAACCACAAAGTGCTCCCCTGCTCATCTGATTAATACCAGAAGAATTCTACTAACAATCTTGATTAGATTATTACTGAGGGGAAATGCAGGAAAGATAAATATTCCAGGGAAAAATGAGGCTTTAGACAAGGGGGATGTCCAGAGTGTCCATGGTTTGGAAAGCTTTTCAACTTGTGGGGAGGGAGAGGTTTGTGATTATCTTCTGCTCCCCAACAACCCTTGCAAAGGATGCGTGTCCCAGCCCTGCTTTGCCTATAGCTCATTCATACCATGTTACTGTGAGCAGTGTAAGCCAGGCAAGTGCCTACATCTTTGAAGGGTTGCAGACTTTAAATGTAAAGGTATAATGGCAGAGACCCACGTAATTGTTCCCTTGAAAAGTCAGGTGAGGCCAAATTACTGCAATTTTCGGGCTCTTGGCACACAGCTGAGAGTGAAGGGAGGAGCAGAGGGTTTTTTCCTATCTTGTCCCTACCATACTCCTTCCCTGGAAAAGCTGGGATAATAGTTTGGAGGCTGGGTAAGAAATACAGTATTTTGGGAAAGATATCTGTTGAGATGTCAGCTAGTCACACTTCTCAAACTGCCTACAGATTCAGACAGGCACCACAAGATTCCTTACACGTGGGCTTTTAAGTGTTTATCATCCTGCAGGCTTCTAGAAATGGTATGGGGAGAGGGTGTCTTTTTAAATGGATGTCAAGATTGTGATACAGAAAATGAGTAGATCCGTTCTTCATCCCTCTTTTCTGATGCTGCCTTTGATAGCTCTGCTGTCTTCATCCTCGCTTCTTCCTTACTGGGAAGTACAACAAGGTTTGGTCATGCAGATATGATCAGAACAGGAGCAAATACTTGGACACACCTGAGTGGTCGTTTGCTGTGTGTTTCCCTGGCAGCTCTCTAAAACTGGAATCTGCTTTGCTGGCCAGAACAGGCATTAATGGGAAAACTACATGGGGAGGAGATAAAAGACAGAAATGTTTTTGGAGTTGGATATGATTAGCTGATGCGTATAAATAGTTGATGGGAAGAATAAAGAGGACACAGACTCTTAGTCATTTCTATTGTAAGGGTGTTTGAACATAAGAACTGGTTGCCAGAGAGGCTGTGGAATCTCCATCCTCAGAGATAACCCAAAATCCTACTGTGTGTTCCCAACATACTGTAGTTGAGCCTGCTGTGAGCAAGGGGGGGTGGACTAGATGATCTCCAGAGCTGCCTCCAATGTCAGCAATTCTGTGATCCTGTAAGTACACTTGCAAAAGACATGTTAGAGGGTAGTTGGGATAAGCTGACTTGGGAGGTGAAACTAGCTTTGGAAGTTCTCACAGATCCCTGGAAATACCATAGTTGAAGGCAGCTTTCCATATTTTGGGTTTTTTTCCAGGCCATGTGAAACATAGCCTGCAGACTAATTGTTAATTTCAACTGGGGAAAGGGGTGAACTGTAGGACTGCAGCAAATTCTCTGAAGAGAAGACATTTTTAAGCTGCCTCAGTTATTTCAGATAATTTTGTATGTAGCTACTCTTCAGCCCCTGCCCCAAAGTATGGGGCTGTGCCATTCTCTTTCACATAGCAATCTTGGCATTTGCCTGAAGGTATGGGAAGAGCATCTAGGAGGTTTAGAAGGGGAGAACTGAGAGAGCCCGAGGCCCTTAAACAAGAAGAATGAAGGAGAAATGTGATAACATCATGGAGTAGTAAAGGGCTGGAGAGACAGTACAGATAATACAAGGAGAATGGGTATAATTTGCTCTCCATGTCCAGGGCATATAGGACAAAATGTCGAGCTTTTTAACTACAGCAAGGCTTTCAGAAAAAAAAAAAACAAAACAACAAAACCTTTATAGCAGTAAATCTAATGAAGCCCAGGAATAAAATGCAAATGTGGCTGTGGGGTCTATGAAGGAAATAAGACACAGCAAGACACAGTATAGAAATTTCAGTCAAGGATGGCAGACTGAGCTGACCTGCCTGGATAGACCAGAAAGTCTCTTTCTGTCCTCAGCTTCTGTGACTCCCTAAACAGTGGGAGTTCATGTGCAGCAGAGAGCTTGCCTGCAGGAAGAGGTTCCTCTTAATGTCCCCCACTCTAGTTTCTAACTCTTAAAAAGCAAGAGAAATTCATTTTACCTTGTGACTTTCTTGCCCTTGGACTGTCTCAAAATGTAAGATGCACCATCTTTTGTGGCTTTCACATCTGATGATGTCACCAAGTTCAGAATTAGTCCTGGGTCCAGGCCTGCTCTTTGCAGGAAAGCTCAACACCAGAATTGGCTTTTTTTGTTGTTTTTCGTGGTTGTTCTTCTGTCTTGTCAATAGCTTGTCTAGAAGACCTGTGCCCTGCAATCATGTAACTTGCTGCCAATATCAACATGTGTAAAAATGTCATTGCACTCTACAGTGGCTCCTAACATGGAGCAATTCCTTAGGAGAGGGGGTGTGGTGGAAAGGCAAGCAATCTCCCTGGGGTGAGAGAGGCAACCACTGCTTGTTAACTGATCTTGTGGAAGGAGGGAAAATAAGCTGTTAAAAGAATAAAAAGTCATAATGCAGAATAATTTAGGCATCAATTCCTGTACAGGAAACCTTTGTAATTCATTGAAAGACCTTAAATCCTGATCTGACATATCCATAGGGAATTCCCCACCAAATATGTCTTATCCTTTCCTACTAGCACCCTCCCACACGCTGTCCCAGACCACAGATAACATTTTTAGGCATGCTCTGTGTAAGCTAGAGGGAATAGATCCCACTGGTAAAGCAGGCAGTTGGGGAGATGAAGTTTCGTGCTTTAAGGTGTCTTCTCCAGAACCTTTCTAGCTTCAAAATCAGCTTTGGGAATTCACTAGCAGCTAAGCAGGGATTTTTAGGCTTTTGCTGAGTTTTAAGTTGTGAAACCAAAATCCCTGAGGAAAAGTTGTTTCCAAGTCTCCCTCAGCCTCCAGGTCATAGCACCTTTTCAGCCCATCTCCCATTTGCTCCTTCAGAGGAAGGCACTGGCCTCAGCAGTCTCCTGCTTTCTGCAGCCTGTGCTTTAGAGGCGCCTTCTCAAGTGTGGGTGAGCCTCACACTGCCCTGGAGAGCCAAACCCTGTAACGTGCTGAGAGAGCAGACTCCCTGCTCCTGGCATTTCTTTATATTCCAGCCCACAGCCATTCCCTTTCTGAGAAACCTAACCACTCTGTGTCCTTTGTTCCCTCCCTCTCAGCTCCCTGGACACATCTACTGCCATGAGATGTCTCAGCCAAGGATTTGGAGCCAAGATATGAAGGAAATGCTTTAACCAGATGTGTGCCCATGCCTGTGACACTGAACTTTCAGATGCTGGTATTTAAAAAGATTGCCATCTCCCCTGCCTCCCAGCAGCAAGGTGAGTAATGGGTGGGACAGCAGCATATCCAGAAAAACACCTCTTTTTGAAATAGAAGCAGAGGAGGTTATAATTCGACTGCAAAAATTCGCTCCAGGCTGAAAACTTGGCAAACAAAAGCTTAGCTTAGGAGTGATTTAGAAGGAAACAACAAAAAAGCATAAAATAAATCAGGGCAGTCATTTTGGGTGGAGATGAGGGACCAGAGCTTAAAGATCGTTTTTTAGTGGGGGAGGAGAAGGAGCAGCTCAACACAGAGTTGCATTTGGCTCTCAGCCCTACTATAACTAAGCCTTTCAAAGCCAGGAGAATAAACTTAATACAAGTCCAGTCCCTAACCCTTTTGTCAGAGGGAAGCAAGGCCCCCCTGTACTCTTTAAGGCAGAGCAGATGCAGATATGATGGGATTAGCTGAATTCTTCCTATTGCCACTTTCTAAATATGGATTTCCTTGTACCTTAAATTGTAAAAGCACATGAAGTCATTAACACCCAGTTTGCCCAAGAGGCAAAGAGGGGCAACCCTTGCTTTCAGCATTATGACTCTCCTCAGGCCCTCTCTCACCCTGTGCCATATCATGCCTGCTGCTCAGCATCTGTGCCCTGCTTTTGCCTTCAGAATTGCACAAAGCCACTCCATACCAACCTGGAGACTTGAACAAGAGGATGACTGCTCCTTGCAGCTCTTACATGGGGCTTGTTCACAGTCCCAGGCTGACAAAGCTAAGGAAAAGGAAGAGGTGACTCACTGCATAGCAGCAGACACCAGGATACCTCTAGAGGGAAGGCTTTTTCAGACCATAATGTGCACAGCAAATATGGTTGGCAGTACAGTGGGCACAGGCCTTGAGAGCCTAAGACAAGGCCCAGCCAGTTCCCCTGCCTTTTGTCATCTCCAGACCCCTGGACCCCTCCAGCCTGTATGCCCATGCATAATTGCATTGCAGACTCCCTTTGTAGTGCTGTGACTGGGAGGTTTTCCTGATGGCCTGGAGCCTCCACACATCATGTTAGGGAGAAAAGTGTAATGGTGGCATTCTAGACAAACTCCTCAACCTACAGAAAAGGACTTCACAGTGGAGTAGGTTAGACACTGGAACAGGTAGTCTAGCAAGCGTATGAAAGCTCCATCTTTACAGATTTTCACAATTCAGTTGGTAAGGACTAGAGCTACCTGACATAGCTTTGCTAACTATCCTTATTGCTATGCACACTTCTAAAACAGCCGTTCCCTGGCTGCCTGATGGAGTGCTTTGGCTGTAGCAGGTAGCAAATAACAATAGGCTAAACGAATGATCAAAGGCTTCCTCCCACTGCATGGTTTCATTCCCATGTTTGATTCCACTGGCTTAAAGTGACACAGGCAGTCATGGTTTAGATGGGGTGCTCAGAAGAGGCCTTCTTTGAAGGGCAGCACAACTTAAACCTCTGGTTTTCTTCATAGTTTGCTTATATAAAAGAAATGCATTTTATTCTGTCATTTCTCCAGGCTTAATGAGGCAGGGAGAACCAGTCACTACAGAAACTTTTAGAAATTGGTCTGTTTGTTCAGAAAGCTTGGAGAAACTATGTTATTTACTTTGTACTTCTTGCAGTATTAAGAGATCTCTTACCTTAACTGTTACACTGTATGATTTGAAATAAGGTTGTCAAAGCATCACCTTTCTAAATATCTCAGTAGAGTCAACTCACTGAGATGTTGAGGAAGGCTGTTCAAGATGCTGGTGCTTTCATGTGTTGCCATTTCTAGGGAAGACTGAAGCCACAGAGCATGGAAACCAGCCTTTCTAGCTACCCAAGGGCAGTAAAAACATCCAGAGACTGATCTGCTACAGCTGCTCTGGAGCACTGGAACTTGCAGTTGTATGTTTTCAGGACACAAGCCACCTCAAGAAAGCTGCTTTTCAAAAGGTATGTCATCTCTTGTTTAGACTAGAAAAACTGAAAAGAGAATAAAAAGAAAAACATTTAGCTTTGGCATCAAAACAAAGTAAGTCTTTCTTTTCCCTAAGCTTCTTTAATTGTGTTTCATGCAAAAGAAAATGACACTGTAAAAATGAATGGGGATGAAGGTAAAGACAAGGTGCTGGCATTGGAGATAAGGTTAAATCAGAGCCCAGCAAAATGAATATGGCAATGGAAGAAGTTTAACAAGTTCATTTTATGTGCCACTATGTAATGCTTTCCTTTGTTGCTCAAGAATGTTGCTTCACTGGTTCCTGGGGTGTGAAAGGGCCATACTGCTGGGATGATGTGACCCACAGACTGCATGAGCTACTATTGGGCTACCTTTTTATCTGGAAATTGTTGTTTTACTTGTATTACCATTTTGCTATGGACCAGGAACCGGTCTGGGCTTTGTAGTCAGAGGTCTTCTGTAGTATGCCAGCTTGTGGAACAGTCCTGTGCAGGGCAAAAGGGCAATGAGAGCAGGTGGCCACTCCAGCTGAGTCAAGGGAAGTCAGTATGCCTCTGCCTCTGTAGAGAGCATTCACAGTGGTCAGTAGGTTTGAAAGGTACCCATCTTGTGAGAAGCTCAGAAGTGTAAGCTAAATGCTCTTTAAAATAATGGAGATCCCTCTGACCTTTGCTTTCGAAGGGAGGAGGCAGGACAAGACACTCACAGACTGTATTGTGTGTACACATTTACAGCAGAGGACAGGAGGAGCCTCACAGCCCTTGTCAGGAGGGGGAGTGTGCACTCTGAGTTTGTGACAAGTGCTGGCAGATGCACACCTCCCCACTGCGAGCCAGGCTAGGGCACAGCTTACACCAGGGGCTGGCATCTCTTCTCCCGCTACCGCATGCTCTGGTGTGAGTCCTGAGACTAGAAGAGCCAGCTGGTAGGTCTGCAGTGCATTGCTAGAGATCTTTAAGCCTGCTTGCTTTCCTTCCCCTCCTCCAGTTCCCACTGCACCCGCAGTCCTGGGACAAAGACTCCCACTGAAAAGCAAAGAAGTAGCTAGAGTGAAAGATTCCCAAGTTGCTGCCCACATCAGCTGCTGCTGCTCCTGCAGGCTGTGGCTCGTGTGATGGCAAGGATTCGATTCCATGATTTTTGAATCCTTCCTCTTATGGCACCAAGTCTTTTGTGTGGACACTTAAAACAGTTAGAGTGACCAGGAACTGATCAATGTAAATTTATAAAAGAAACAGAGGTGGAACTCTGCTTCCCTTCTCTTTTTCTGTGTTTCCTCTACCTAGGGGCACAGACAGGCAGTTTTATGACAGTACCCAGCTGGTTATTAGCTCAACCCTACACAGGAAAGAAAAAAAAGAGAAAAAAGTGATCAGTCTCCTCCATCATTTGTTCTGCCCTTGGTGATCACAAAGCCTATTCTGAGGCACCTCTGTGTGAGCTCCAAGAGTAAGTCCATTGTAACTTCCCCTTCTACCTCTTCCAGCATAAAAGACACTTTATAGGCCTTTGCTTGACAGGACCAAACTTCACATGTGAAGGACTCAGAAAAGGCAAGGTAGGACTCTTGTAACAGCTGTAACTCAGATGTTTTTGCACACATATTATTTTTAGTTAATATAGATGGTGTTAACATTAATGCCTTAACCCTTGAGGAAGCTAGCTAATTTCCAGGTCAATACGGCCAGGGAGCTGGCTAATTTCCAATGTTTTGGGGAGAGAGCCAAGAAGTGCAATGCCAGGGTGTTTCTGGCTGCTGGTGTTCCTGAGTGGATCACATCCGGGTCTGCACTTCATCCTGAGTTTCCAGCCATTGTCTGCCACCCCACCACCCTCTGTTTGAGCCATGGGCTAAAGTGTCTTTAACAGCAGGGCTACCATTACCAAGCTGCAGCTGTGTGTTGTGATACTGTCACCCAAAATGCCTAGAAGGGGTCAAACTGGCAGGTTATTAACCGAGTTGTACAAGGCTGGCAGCTTACAAACAACAGCCACCCACCGTGGTCTAGGAGTTTAGTGTGAGTAAGATGTAGCAAAACAGTGACACCATCACCATACACCCGGTGTTGTTACTGAAATATGGGTCTAACCAGGAAAAGGCTGTGGCAAGCAGGCAGAAGAGGAAAAGGGAGGGGGGATTTCAAACACCACAGCCCAGAGAACGAAAACCATGCGTTTGTGCTTACGTCAGTAGCCTGTCTGTGTGCTGACCCCAGGCTCACCTGAGCTTTGGCAAAGCTCCCCTTTGTTCTGTGTTGGCGTTCAGAATCCAGAGTTATCCACCACTTCGTGACCCATTCCACCCAGACAGCCTGCCCATGATTGCTTCATAAAGCAAGACCAGGAATCAAAAACAGGGCATGTTTCCTGAGCAGAGATGGAAAACAGCTGTGCTGGAAAAAAGGAGGGTTTTTCTGGCTGAGCAGTGGAAAATACAGATCAAGGCCTGGTTGTGCAATCTTCTCTGGCTGGCCTTTGGCTGCTATTGTGGCAAGGGGACCAGCTGGACTTGGCAGGAGGCAGCTGCCCGGTGATGGGGACAGCGAGAGCCTCTGGTGACAAGACTAGAAACCCAGAGCTTAGTTCTGTACGTTTTACAGATGCTTGGGAGGCTGAGAACTGACATCTGATGATGCTGCCCTCGCCACTGTCCTGCAGTCAGATCTGTCTGGCCAGTCCCAGATGGTGTTTGCATGGCCAGGCCTGTTACTGCAAAGGCACAGAGCTCTGTAGGGCTACAGAGAAGCAGCATCTACCCAGGTGTGAAGCTCAGTTCTGCCTAGTGCTCATAAAGTGCTCCCTGTGCAGCCAGAGCCAGGGGATGTGGTTATGTCGTCTGGCCAGGTTCCTGCGTCTGAATCCCCAGTGTCTGACTGGGGACTGTGAAGGGAGACTCACCAAAAGATCTTAGAGCTAGAATCTGCTGTGCCACTGCTGTCCTCTGAAATCAAGGGAAAGCTATGTCCTGATTTTACTAGCCTAAAATGCTGCTTGCCTCAAGCATGGCTTCTGGAAGAGTTCTTTATTTTTTATCAAATTCAAAATCTCTAATGAAAAGTAAAGCAACCAGCTGTCTGGATCCAGAGACAAGGGGTGCAGGATTCTGTCTGGCTTTTTTAAATATAATTATTGTGTACAAGAAGGAGAGAATGTGCAAGAACAGAGAGGGAGAATTTGGCCTTTGCTTCAGAGCCAAATTATCCAAAAAATTAGGCTCTTCTGCTGAGAGAGCATTGCAACATCTCACTTAAAACTAAGGGGTAAAATGGTGAGGAGTCAGAAGCAAAGGAAGTAGGCAGGACCATGAATCACCTCCTGGGCTGATACATGCCAGCTGCATTGGCCTTTCTTCTTAGCACCTGGAACAGCAGAAGACAGTATGATGGATGTTTTTTACTCTGCAGTGTTGGAGCTATGGATGCACTGCAACTGCAGGGAGATTGTGCTTTCTTACAACTGGCTCAGCTACTGAGCTGAAACATATGGATCCAAACTTTGCTCTGCAGCAGGTTCCAACAGTGTTCATCACTAAGACAGCACAACTGCAGGGCAAAAAGCAAACCCAAAACTGATCACTGCAAAAGAGCCATGATGGGAAGGAATGAAGATGTGATATGTAGCAGGGAGGTGACCTATAGCAGGGAAGAAACTGCAGAATTTAGGCAAGAGCAATGCCCAGAGGAGATGCAGAGGGAAGCAATTTTGGTCCAAATATCAAACTTTGGAGTATTTATGGTTCTGGGTTGGGAGCTGAACACAATAAATACACCCCATGGTAGTGGTGAGAGGCTTAAGCCTCTGCTGAGAGCGAACAACCTCTCCTGTGGGAGATCCAGTTTGATTCTTGAGGTGCAGCTTATGGGGGGCTGCAGGAGCTGCCTCCTGCAGCACAAGAAAAGAACAAGACAAAGAACAATGCATTTTGCTATGGCAAGTGCACCTGCTTTAGCTATTACTGGTTTAAGCCAGGTCACACTAAACTTAGTACACAGCAAGCTTTGCACAAGTGCACACAAAATCAATTTGCTGAAAGCTGGACAACTTTGTAAGACATCCAGACAAACAAAACTCAGATAGCTACACAAAATTAATAGTTAGTAATTGCTTCAGCAGTCTTAGGCCTTTTGAAAATGTAGCATTACTTGCAGATGAAATCTCTAGTGCTTCAGTTTATCTTCAATACAAAACAAAACAAAAAAAGAACGAAGGCATATTTTAGAAATAATTTGCAAAGTGAGATGATAGTCTTTCAGCCTTCATTGATCTGAAATTATTCTTTATTTAAAAATTGTCCTTCCTTTTACACTTCTTAATGTGGTATCAGTCATGATGATTCTTATGAAACAAACAAACATTCTCCATCTGCATTTACTCAGCAGAGTCCAAATGGGACCTCAACAGCGGCTGAAACAAAATTTCATTTAAAAAAAAAAATTGTTCCCATGGAAAAGTTCCAATTTTGATGAAATATTTCCTGCAAGAAAGCAAAAACCAAATCTATCATTCAAAGATTTGACCCAATGTCTGCTCTTCAAGAGGGAGAAGGTTAGTGGAGAGGAAGCAAGTGAGTGTGGGTTTGGGAGAAAAGAAATACTACCAATAAATGGTGGTAATGAAAACAGAGGGAAGAAAGTACAGATTCCCAGGCATTCCAGACATATCTGGTATCCTTTACATCCTGCACTCTGCACTTCAGTTGTACATATTTCAATGTTCCACTGCAGAGGCAGCTGCATTTCAGTTGGGAGTTACTGTATGTAGAGTTTTGTATAGTTGTTACAGGATCTTATGAGATGAAAAGGAGCTGACCACTGCAAAGAAAGTAAAATAGAACATGCAATCTTTTAAATATGCTAGAAACCACTTATGCCACAGAGAAATGGGTGCCAGGAAGCAAAAACTTCCAGAAGAAATTAGAAATACAAGGAAAAAAAAAAAAAAACAACAGAAAAAGGAAAAAGTCACTGGTAGCTGGCAAAAGAGTGCAGGCTCGTTACCACATCCGAGATGTTGAAAAACAGCCTCTGGTTTTCTGTAGCTCTTCATCTGTTTTTCTGTTCATTTTTGTCCTTCTCTTTAACCTTGCGGGGTAAAACACATCTCCAAGGACAAATAAAAATTATTTTCTCGCCAGTGCTGCTGACTTTGCAACCTGTCAGAAAACTGACTAAACTTGAAGCTCCTTCAGTCAGTCACTTTAAAATATAGTCAGCATTGTGTTTAAAGAAAAAAATGAACTATATAAATTCAACACCAGGGTTACTCTGCTGCATATTACAGCATTCTACCAGGCTCCAGGAGAAACGGCACAGCTGAGGTGATGAGTAGTGTTACAAAGGAAGTGCTGCAAAATATTAGGCTTGGCTCTTGCAGTGCAGTGAAGATGCTTTATTTTTTTCAATTAAATAGATATTTTATTAAAGAATCCTTAGATTTTAAAAATTTGCCTTAGATTTAAAAAATACTATTTAGAACCCAGGCTCAGGAAATGTGAATTAATTTTGCTAGGGTCACATTTAACCGGCCCAAGGAAAAATGGCTGAACTGTAACATTGGAGGGGTTGTAATCTGCAGTGGGTGCTTTTGTCACCAATTACATTCACCTTCCCTGGAAGCATTTGCCCCTTTTACCTGCACCATAGGTGGGTGGAGAACTGTAACTGCTTTTAGGAAACTTTTCTGCCTCAGCTTCCTCACTGCTCCTCATAGTTACACTTAGAGCCCAAATAGTCTGGAGGCATTTATGGATTGGCAGGTCCATCTGCTATGTACTGTAAACTGGCAAACGCTGCTTTCAGACTGTGGTTAGGACAAAACAGGGGTAACTTCAAAACCAGCCTCATCTTGCTCAGGGTCACAACAAAAAAAGTGAAATTATGATTGGGCCATTATCCACTGCCTGCACTGTTTCTGTGTGCCTGCCTGGCCCATACAATTAATCATTTCTTATACTCTAACAAGTGTCAGATTTTGGCTTATGACTCAAGTGCAGAGGTGCATAAAGTGCGAGGTTGAGTGCCTTTTTTAGGCTGTGTTTGTGGGGGGGATCTCTTTGTGAAGTAGCTGGTTCAGATCCCTGGGCAAGAGTAAATGAAGAGAAAACATGGAAAAAGTCAGCTATAGAAACAAGGTGAACTCTAGAGCAAGAGATGTAATTTTTCAATCAAGCTTTTAATGAAAAGATCATAAAATAACAGTTTCTCATCACTGTACATTAAGACTGCAAATTTCTGAATGCTGAGATCATATTATAATTTCTGTATCTTTTTATATGACACTTGAGTTGAAGCCACAACTATTGTGGCTCTGACCTGAATTCAAGCTCTTGAAGGAAATGAACAGAACATTGCAGCAGGAATGTCGGCCTTTCCCTTGACCTCCCCTCCTTCCCCCCCCCACCCCCCCAGGAAACATCCAGGGCTTCCAGTCTGACTGATAGTTAAGGCTTAAAATGAAAAAAAAAACAACCAACCAAAATAAAAAAAAAAAAAAGGGGTGATGCAACATCCCTTTTTCAGTTGTATCTAAAATATTAAAATAAAATGGGGAAAAACATCCAGCCAGTCAGAACTAGATCCTCTCCTCATAGAAAAGTTATCCCCAGCCAGTCAAAAGTCCCATGGAAGGTCAGAGGAACAGCTGTGCTGGGAGTGCTTCCATTGCTAACTTGTGACAGAGGAAGTCTGAACCAGTCCCACTCCTCAGGGAAAGCAGCACTATGAAGTGGATCCCTAACTGCCAACAAATGCCACATCAAGTGTGGGGGTTCAGACCTGCCCCACCACATGCCACAGGGGTTGCTCTGTTCCAGAAACACCGATCCGCTGATCCCTGTGTTCAACACTGGCCTTCAAAATGTTTAGGAAAATTAGGGAAGGGAGGATAGAAGACGGTGGCAATAGGACACAATGGAACAAAAATGCATTTCTATCTCTAAACTTATGTTTCAGGATCTTTGAGTTGTTAGTTAAAACAAGGAAATCAGAATAAACAGCAGTTTTGATGTGGCAGAAAGATGAACCAGGGCTGAAAAAGCAGTCTTCCTGATGTGGAGGATCAGCTAGGAACCTTACAGCAGAGCTGGAACTGCCTCACAAGGGTTCCCAAATCTTTTCCTTTTGCAAGGAAAGCAGCAAATTTAGTGAGTCTAACAGGAAATAATCAAAGGTGAAATTTCTTACCCTATTCTGAAAAAATGCAAAATACGAGGAGTGGAAAGGGGCTGAGAAACAGCTTTTCCTTTTGCCTGCTTGTCTCCTGCACTAAAATCAGGACTATAGAGTACCATGGAACTTAAAACACTGCAAAAGCCTTCTTTCAGCTATTGAAAGCAAAATTTTCTTTTTTAAGAATATGGCCAGTTCTGGAGTCCAAGAATAAGCTTATAAAAAGAAAGGATTTTACAGTAAATTGAGACTTGACTGATGTTGAGCAGATAATTATTTAAATAAAAACTCGGGAAAAAATGTCAGAAGTCTCTTTAATTATTCCGGAATTACAGCTCTGGGTTTATTTAGATTTTAAATTCTTGCTTAAACAAATGTTTATCCAAACGTGCCATCTCTTCTGCTGTCTGGGGACAGCTTGATGTTTGCTACCTAGAGCCTTTTAAACCCACTTAAAATGTAGGAAGGTTTTGTCTCTTTGTTTTTTTATTTGCTTTTCCCTTAACTCCAGCACTGCTGATTGGAAAGGTTTCAGAATTTGGCAAATATCCAAAAATCAGCAGACATCCTTTCTTCATGCTAATTTGTAAGGCTGTAGTAGGTGCTGACTCCACCACTACTGGAACAAGAGGCTGTGTAAAGCACAGCTTTTGTCCTGTGGCAAACCTGATGCTTCAGTATGGTTTGCAAGGCCCACCATGAGACGGCACAGAGGCTGTGGGGTTTGGCACGGAGCTTCCTCTGCCCATCCCAGGCCTCCACTCCCCACTTGAGATCCTTATTGCTACCACAGTAAACAGTAAGTGAGGGATGAGGGAGACTTTAAAAAGGAGCTACATCCTGTTCTTCAGGCAGGACAACAGACTTGCCTCAGTCACAAGCTGCAATCAGAAGCACGCAACTATTCCTCAAGTGACTTTTACCTTCTCTGGATTTTGCCAGCAGTCACCTCAGATTTCATTTTGTTTCACTAAGTGCACTGGATGTTTCTCTGGTCAAGACCCATATTCCTGCTTTTCAGAACTGAAGCAACATGGTAAAATACTGCTAACCCAGACTTTGAACCTGCACTGCTTGGAAACAATGCTTTCCACACACATGAGAGAGAGGAAAACAGAAACAAAAACCAAAACAGGAATCTTAAAAGAGTGACACTGTAAATTGAAACATTTAAATACAGCAAAACATAAATTCCTCTTCTATGCAAAGCTACAAAAGTCCAGTCTTTGTATTGTCTTCACAGGTTATGGTTTATGGCTATGCTGAGTCTCTGAGATTCCTTTTTTCTTTTTTTTTTCTTTCTTTTTTTTTTTTTAATATATTTTTTTCATTTTTTTGAAATCCTGTAGAGAAGACCCTGCGGACACATCTTTGTGTTTGCAACTTTCTGAATTACATTGCAAAACTGTGCATACAGAATCTGAGAAATAAATACATTCATTACTGCACATACATATTGATACAAAAACAACACTGTCAAATAGTGTTTGCACCATCTTTGTTAGATATTAAGACCAGGCAAAATTAATATTTCATTTTCCATCAGCCCCCCCTCAAATGTTTGAGGTGGCTTTGGTGTAGAAGGTAAAAGCTACAAAGGGTCAAGACTAATGATGGGGAGCTTTCTTAAACCTTTTTATTTTTGGCTTCAGCAGTCTTTTAGCAAACCATCTTCATTGGTCATCTTTAAACTGTTCTACCATGCAGATCGGCTAATCGGCTTAGGTCTGCACCTAGGCAGCCTTATGAGTTTTGGTTGGGCTCTTTGCGCAGGACTGTAATATCTGGAGTGAATCAATCCAGCGGTTTCGTTAAGGGGGCTGCGAGGGCCCGGAGAGCCCGGCCCGGCCC
>WBND01001440.1:9497-20529 GCA_013398595.1 Tychaedon coryphoeus
TGAGACAAAACACAGCCTGCCTGCTGTGTGAGGTTTCCCCAGGGGAGAGGAGATTTCAGGAAGGTGGAAGGATGATTTCTGTTCATGTGGGAAGCCCGGGGTGGTGCCGGTCCCTGGGGCAGCAGCGCTGCCAAAATCCATCCCTGCTCCGAGGAAAGGAAGTGGCAGCTGCCTTTGGCTCTCTCCTTGTGCTGAGCAGAACCAAAATTTTCCTTTGTGAGCTGCTCCAGGGGGTGTGAGGAGCCCGTGGAGCATCTGCCGTGCCTGGCAAGGAGGAGCAGCCCCGTCCCTCCCTCCTCTTCCTCGCGGTGCAGCTGATGCCTCGGGTTTCAGCTTTTCTGGTTTTCACATTCTCTGCTCAAAATTTCCATTATATGTATTTATGTATATTGTATATTATGTATTGGTGTGTGACTCTGTGTTAGTAAGGTCTCTTCACAGGGGAGTTAGACAAAACAATCCTTTTCCTAGAGAATCAAGGACAATTGTTACCCAAAAAGCACAAACAATGGTGAGGGGAAAGGTGAAAGCCAAGGGGCTGAGACCTCATCACCTGGAGCTGTGCTTGGATAATTGACCCAAACGTGCTGATGAACCAAAACTTATAAAAGTGTAAAACTCATGACTGGGATGAATCTTGGATTTGATTTGGGTGTGGGTTGAATCCTGGCTGGGCTCTTGTATTGCCCAGAGTATATCCTTTTGAGGCCTTTCAATAAATACCTATTTTATTCCTTCTAACTCTGCTCCAGATCAGCCCTTCTGGGCATCCAGGCTGGCCTGGGGTCAGCACAGCTCCAAATCCTGTTGTGCCACCTGATTCACACCCCTTAGAGCACTTTTCAGGAGAAAATGTCAATATTAGCGGTGTCTGTGATTCTCCAGGAGTGTGGCAGCCCCAGCAGTCAGCTCAGGTGTTTGTCCCCCGTGGTGCTGGTTATTGTGCACACACACAGATGATTTCTCTCCTCACAGCTCCAGCTCCTTTCCAGCCTACAAAATGTTCTCTTTTAGCTCTTCCAAGTTTAGTCACAGCCATTTTGCAGTGGCTGCATTTTATCCTTTCTGGGAGCCTCATCCTGCCCCCTTCCACCCTCCAGTTATTCCTGAAGGCCTGCAGATGCTTCCTCCTTTTTATTGCTAATTCTGCAGGTTTTTTGAGGGCATTTTTGGTAACATTTATGAGTAGAAGCCCTGATTCACCACCTCCCCCTCTGGTACGGTATTATCTCACTGGCTCACTCAAATTTACCGGGTGAGGTTGAGGGTACGGAGCCCCTCGTGGGGCATCCGTGGGTAAATCGAGCCCTCAGAGCCCTCACGGTGCGGGAGAACCGGGAATGGCGACAACGCACCCAACCGTCCCCACCAATCCCTCACAGCCTCTGGAGCCGCCGCGCGCCCTCAGCCCCTTTTTAAACTATCGGCGCCCCCCTCCGCCAATCACAGCGCGGGCGGGGCCTTCCTCGCGGCCAATGGGAGGCGGCGGCTGGAGGAAAGGGGCGGGGCCAGACCTTCCCGAGCGCGAGCCGCGCAACTGTGGTAAACAAGGGGGCGGGGCCCGCGGCTTCCCTGGCGTGGACAGCAGCCAATGGGCGCTGCCAGGATGGGAGAACCAGCCAATAGCGAGCGAGGGCGGGCAGAGCGGTGCGCGCTGATTGGCTGGCGCGGCCGCGGGGTGACCGTTGGCGGGCGGGGGCGGGCCCGGGCGCTGTCGCAGTGAGCGGCGGCGCGGGCGGGGCTCCGTGAGGGCAGCGGGCAGCGCCGCCCCGCCGGTCCCCGCGCCCGCCACGGGGGCGGGCAAAAAACGCAGCCTTGCGAGGAGCCGGGTGCAGTTGGGTGCTTCCCTGCTGGATGCTCGGGTGGGCAGAGGCAGGAGCTGTCCCCTGGAGAGCGCAGCATCTTTGCTAATTCAGCGGGCACCCCTGAGCGCCGGCAGCAGCGAGGGGCTTTTGGGATGAGCGGGCAGGACTGAGAAGATTTTGCTCACTGTAGGAACCGGAGAAGCTTGGATGTGTCAGCGGGGTGAGTAAACAGCGCTGGGGAAGCAGAGCGGCCGCCCCAGCGGGGTGAGGCGCTCGGGGGCAGCGCTGGCCCTGCCCGCAGGAGAAGGGGCCATTTGGGGGTCGCCCGTAGCGCTTTGAGCCGGGTCCTGCTGCTGCGGGCTCTGAAAGTTGAGCTCTGTCTCTTCCGCAAGGAGACGATTTTGGGGTGGGGAGGTGGTATGGATAACTCCAGCAGGCAGAGATTTGGGAGAAATTTGCCGGGATCTATTAAGTAAACCCAAAACCCGTAGATTTATTTTTTTAAATTTTTTTTTTGGCTTCGAGAAGCTCAGCCCGAGCCGAGCTTTCCGCATGGCTGGGTTTGCAGCCCCATGGTCCCCAGCCCGGCGCGGGCGAAGGCAGCTCCTGGCAGGGCAGCGGAGCAGCCTCGTCCCTGCCTGCCCGCGGTGTCCCGGGGCACCGGGCCCCTCCCGGGTGTCCCTCGTCCCTCCCGGGGTTCTCCCTCTCGTCCCCCGCCGGCACAGCCCGGCATCCCGGCGCTGGAGGGGAGATGATGCAGAGCCGGGCGCTGCTCGCAGACCGCAGAGTTGATGGCAAGTCCGGACAGAGGGAACCGAACCAGTGCCGCTGGAGGGTGGGGGACCGGCCGCGGGCAAAGGCCGCTCTGCCGGCCGCATCCCCGGCCGTGCTGAATGACCGCGCTCTTGTCTCTTGGTGCCGCAGCATGAACCCACCGCCGCCCAGGGAGACGGGCTCGCACCGCCCCGGCGCCGCTGCCTGAGCCAGCCCCGCAGCACCGGGATCCCGCACCGGCAGCAGCCCAGCCCAGCCCAGGCGCCAGTCCCCCGGCGGGATGCGCTCGCCGCCGCCTTCATGCGGGCAGCGGGGACGCTGAAGCGCCGCTCCGCCCGGCCCGGAGCCACCCACGTGCGGTCCCCGCTGAAGGCGGCCGGCGGTGCCCAGGGCTGAGCCTTTGGCCGCAGGAGGCAGCGGCAGCCCCCGGCGCGGCGGCGGGTCCCGCCCGGCGGCCGCGATCCGGTGCCCCATGGTGGTGCTGCGCAAGCTGCCGGGCATGCCGGGCTGGCCGGCGGCGCTGGGGCTGCGGCTGCCGCAGAAGTTCCTGTTCCTGCTCTTCCTCTCGGGCCTGCTCACGCTCTGCTTCGGGGCCCTCTTCCTCCTGCCCGATTCCTCCCGCTTCAAGCGTCTCTTCCTACCCCGCCGGGCCACCGCCTCCGCCTCCTCTTCATCCTCCGCCTCCTCGTCCTCTGCCTCCTCCTCCTCCTCCAGCCGCGACACCGAGCTGCCCCGCAGCCCCCCCGCCGCCGCCGAGCCCCGCCACGCCAGCCCGGCCGCCCCGCGCCGCCTGCGGGAGAAGCTCCGCACGGCCGCCCGCATGGCCGGGCCGCCGGACCGCACCGCACAGCAGGGGCAGGGCGGGGAGAGCCGGGCCCAGCCCGCCGGCAGCGAGCCCCCGGCCCGGGACACGCCGCAAAGGGCCGCGTTCCGCTTCGACTACGAGCGGTTCCGCCGGAGCCTCCGGCACCCGGTGCGCGGCGGGCGGCGAGCAGAGGACCCCGAGACCCGCGCCCGCAGGATGAAGATCAGAGAGGTGGGTGAGGAGCGCAGGCAGCGCTCCTGGCTGTGTGTGCGCTCGGGGATACCTCCCCTCCCTCCGTGGATCCCCTCAGGCAGCCCTGGCCTCAGCTCAGTGCTCACATCGCCCTCAGGCAGCCTTCGCCTCACAGCATCGCCTCCCCTCAGTCAGGCATCGCCTCCCCTCAGGTGTGTGACCCCTCAGCCCTTACAGCCATGTCCCCACCAGACATTGTGTCCCCTCACAGGTGTGTGTCCCCTCAGTCCTCATCTGCCATCAGCGGCCCCATCTCCCCCTCAGTCAACCCTTGCCCCCTCATAAGGCTGTGACCCCGCTCAGATTCTGGGGCTGTGTCCGCCTCAGCCCTCATGTTTGGGTTCCCCCTCAATCAGCCATCACTGTCCCTCACAGCCATGTCCCTCAATCAGCCATCACTGTCCCTCACAGCCATGTCCCCTCAATCAGCTGTCACTGTCCCTCACAGCCATGTCCCTCAATCAGCTGTCACCCCCCCTCACAGCCGTGTCCCCTCAATCAGCTGTCACCCCCTCTCACAGCCGTGTCGCCCCCTCATTGTCTCCACTCTCGTCACCCACCCCTCACCCCCGTTTCTCCCAGAGCTCCCTTGCTCCCTCCTTTCCCCAAGGAGGGTGGCAGGAATTGGCGTGTCCCTGTCACTGAGCACCCAGGGCTGGCTGCTGGGGTGTGACTGCAATTACAGAAATGTGAATTTCAGCTTGGATATTAGGAGAAAAAAGGGTTATAGGGGGGGAAACCTCTCTCAGTGGGAGATGTCTTTGCTCGTGTGAGTCTCCATCCCTGGGGGGGTCAGACTTTGCACAAAATCCTGGAGGTGGCAGAATTTGGCTGGTCCGGGGGGATGGAGGGGCAGGATGCAGGAGCTGGGGGCAGCAGGAGGCCCTGTCCCTGTAGATCCCTGTGGGACTGGCACTGGAATTGTCACCCATGCAGGGAGGTGGCAGTTCCTGCCTGGCTGGGGGGGCTGCAGGGCTGTCAGGCCTGTCAGCTGAGCAGGAGAGGCTGGCAGGCAGCTGTGACCCAGTTCACCAGGTTTGTGTGGGATCCCAGCGTGGCTCTCGGATCCTTTGCCGTGATGGATAACCAACTTGGAGGGAATTCTGCTCTTGGAAGAGGTGCCAATAAGTAAAAAGCACAAATTTAATTAAGCAGAGTATAAATTTCCTGGGTCTGTGCTCTCACAGAGGTGCAGGCATCCAGCAACGCTGCCCTGGGTTGAAGAGAGAATCAAGTCAGGGAGTAACACACTGAGGGCTTTCATCCTCTCCAACCTGCATCTGAGAAACAGTTCCTAAATCTCCCCTCCTGTATCTTTGTCAGGCACTAAAACAAAGGCTGCACTGCTAGTAAAATTCCAATTCCTCTGCCAGGCAGGCAGACACAACACCCCAGGGGTGCTGGGTTCCTCTGTGACCCCAGGCAGGACTGAGCCATCCTTTCCTGCTGCAGGCTGTTTGGAACATTCCAGTTTCCAGCCCTCACGTGTGCCTGGATCTGCAGGTTCCCACCTCCAAGGTGTGCCAGGGAGCACGAGAGACCCAGCAATAACCCAGCTCCCACTCTGTGCAAACAAATCAAATTGAAAAATCAAATTTAGGGGAAGCGAGTGGCATTCAGTCCTTCATTTGGAGTTAATTATTTTTTAAATGTAGCATTATTTCAGGCTGTATGGATTCAGCCCCATCTGTTTCTAACAGCCATAATCAGTGCTGGGTAGCAGAGTTAGAGTTTTCAAGGATGAGAATCCATAAATATTAGTTTTATGCTGACAGCTAATTACTCTTCAAACAGAGCCCTTATTTCTTAAAAGTGCCTACACTTCTATTTATTCAGAGAGAGAGAAACAAATATGGTGCTGAGATATGAGGCTGAACACGCAGAACAAGGGAGGGTGGTGCAGCCTGGGGAAGAGATAAGGTGTGTCTCTCTTTGTTAATCGAAAAGACAAGAGGAAAACAAACCAGCAAGGTTAGAAGACAAATGCTGCATAAAAAGAAGCAGATGGAGGAAAAAAAAAAAGAATTGCAAGGAAGAAGTGATGATCCAGCCTTTGGATTAACGAACATTGCTCACATGGTGTGAGATGCCAGTAGGGCAGGTGGTGGCTGTGCTGCCTGTTCTGTGCTTGCAGGAGCTGCAAGTGGTTTTTCTCTCCTTCTCCCTGAGCTGTCAGTCCTGTGACCTGCTAAAACCAGTCCCAAACTGTCCTTGTAGTAGAAGTTTTGTTATTTTCTTTGCTGCCCTCAGGCCATTCTCACAGGTCAGCACCTCGAACTGGGAGGATGGGTGTGGATGGGATTTGTTGAGATTTTTTCCCCCCATCTGCCTGCCAGGTGAAAGCCAGGAGGAGAAATGGGTGCATGATCAAAGATACCCAGAGGTGATGCCCAGCCTAGAGAGCTGGAGCTCTGTGTTTCCCACAGGACCCTTCAGAGTGAGGAATTCCAGTCAGGAATCCCAGCTGACCCTTCTCTCCTGCTCTGTGCTGCAGTGCCATGGCTTTCCTGGCTGCTCTGAGTGCAAAGTGGCAGCTCAAGCAGCCCTGCTGCACTTTGCCTGCTTAAAAAACAGAGTTTAGAGTGGGAAGCCCATGGCCTCTCCCTTTGCAGAGTGAGGAGCTGGGCTGGGGTGGATCTGCTGGGCTCTGTGTGTGCAGGTGTCTTGAACCAACACAGACAAGTCCAGGGTCACTGAGCAGCTGTTTTCTTGAGAAATGAAAAAGAGAACACCTGCATTGCACAGCCTCTGCTGCTAAAGGTCATTGGTCACCTGCAGGACAGTCTGGGATCCACTGCTGTGTGTCCCAGGGCTGGGCCACTCTGACCTTTCCAGGAAAGCTGCAGAAAGGCAAATAACAAATCTGCAGGTTGGGAAATTTTGCAAGGGATTATTCATCTCTTAAGATGACCTCTGGAAAAGGTATTAGTTGTGTAATTGATCAGTCAGGCATGGCTTTGGGGATTAGCTGGTTTTTTACATGTGCCAAATACAAATCACTGATGTTCAGGGGAAAAAAAAAAAGAGAGGTGATTGTAGCTGGAGAGTGACTGCAGAAATACCGCGGTGGGATTCCATATTTATTTGCTCTCAACAATTTCCAGATCAAATTGGCTCAGGGAAAAGTCAAAATTATTTCCCTTCTAACTGCTGCCTCTGCAAACTCAGCCTCAGATCTGAGGAAATCAGAGCGTGTGGTTCCTGCCTTCTGCATCATAACCACTAATCAAGGTTTTGCTGGTGGAGCTGAGCTGACAGTTTTGCTGATGATGGATGGAGCCAAACTTGCTGCACTCCTGCTGCCTTGGACTCGTGGATCTCATAGGTGGGGAGGCAGGGAAGAGCATTGCTTTAAAGTGGTTTTATATCAGCCAGTGCCTAAAGACAACCACTGAAACCAGCCAGAGCAGAAAGTTCATCATTAAATACTTCCAGCTCGGGGGTGGGATGGGAGAAAAATGTGAGCATGTGAAGAGATTCATTTATTTTTCTTTTCAGGCACATTTCAGTGCCTGAGCTGTGGGAATGCCTCATGCCTGAACCTGGCAGTGTCCTTTGTCCCTCTCAAATGTGTCAAATGCAGGCAGGGATGGTTCCCTCGGGGCTGGCACCCAAATTCATTTCCTCTGCATTAGTGACACCAAAGCCTGTTTGTTTCAGACTGCAGCTCTCTTCATCCTGCCTTTTCCTCCCATCTCTACCTCTGCCTGGCTGTCCCCTGTCCTGGCTGTCCCCTGTCCTCTCTAACACAGCTCTAAAGCTGGATTTGCTCTCCAAAATCAGCCCCGGGGGAGAAAGAGGCCCCACAGCCAGTGCACAGAGTTATCCTGCATCCCTCTGCACATCAGCAGGTGGATCAGTCTTCCAAACACAAATATCTCAACAGTTTATCACTAAAAGATAATTAGCAAGAGGCAGGAGTGGTATCAGGAGCTCAGGCTCTGCTGAAAGCCCCTTGCTGTTGGTTGCTGAGTTCCCTCTGTGTGGTCTGGACTGTTTGTGACCTCAGTGAAAAATCTGCTCATTTTTGGGGCAGAGCTGGGGAAATGCTGCAGGTTCTCCCAGATTTTTGCCACAGCCCTGACCCCTGCCAGGAGCAGTCTCAGCTTGGTGCTGCTTGTCTCTGCTCCAGCTGTGTGGGTTTGGTGCCCTGGGCTGGGCTGGGATCACAGTTTGCCTAAAGCAGGGCTCAGAGCAGCTCTCAGGCTGAGCTGTGCTGTGAATCCCATTCATTATTGGTCATTTCTGAGCATCTCCTTCCCACAGCCAGCAGGATAAAGGTGTCAGACTTCTCCCTTTGCCTGCACTGTGCAACTTTGTGTTCTTGCATTTGGAGAAAATGCCTTTTCTTGCTGTAATCTGGGGCAGAGCAGCTCTGCAGGCCAGTCCTGTAAAATCCATCCTGCTCTGGGTAGGTGAGGAGCACCACGCTCAGCTCCAGCTGGAAATGCACCTGCCGTGCTCCTCTTCCTCTCTGGGGCACGGGGGAAGCTCTGACCCTGTGTGCTGGGCACATGGAAACCCAGGGAC
Source organism: Tychaedon coryphoeus (assembly GCA_013398595.1). NCBI lineage: Eukaryota > Metazoa > Chordata > Aves > Passeriformes > Muscicapidae > Tychaedon > Tychaedon coryphoeus. Next base: position 17,664 of record WBND01001440.1, read on the forward strand.
TTCCACCAGACTGGCTCTGCCTGCTGGGGGTGAGGAAACCAGCTCTCAGTGAAATATTTACTATGCTGGAGTGGAATTAGATCTCAGAGCAGTCAGATGTGCTGTGATCAGACTGTAATTCATTCTCTGGGGTGGAAATACCTCTGCAAGGGAGAATTTCTCTGCAGTTTGAGGCACTGGCTGGCTCCAGCCTTGCTGGAATTTTCCTTTGCTCCACACTCATGCATTTGTTTCCTGAACCTGTGGAAGGGGTACTGTGTGTAAATCCCACAGATGGTGCATGCTTGGGTTTTTTGCCTCAGTAGCCTCCGGTGGATTGATGCAAACAGAATTTAGACCTGACCTCGAGCCTGTTGTAGCTGTAGGGGATGCAGTTAATTGACTAAAAATGTGTTTGTTGTGTTGGTGGAGTGCAGGAGCACAGGAGATGTGTGCTGTGATCAGTGCTGCAGAGCTGTTTGCCTCTCTGCTACCTCAGCTCGCTCTGACCCAGCTCTCCAAGCTGAGGGCACTCTGGAATTTGGGAGTGCTCTGCAATTTGCAGTCATTTGCTCTTCTCTGCCCAGATCCAGCAGTGAAAGCACTCGTTCCACAACAACTAAATTTGATGCTAGACTGGTTTCTGAACTGCCACTTACAGCCAGCGCTGCAGAGTGATGAGTGGGGAATGACTTTCTGGGATGCCCACAGATGTGCTGTGCTGAGGGCCCTGCACTTCCCTGATCAGGAAATGCACATCAGCTCCTGGAAATGCTTTGGGTGGCAGGATGGGTTTGGGGCAGGGGGATGGAGCCTGGCTGGGAGCTGTCAGTGACATCCTGCTGTCACCTCCCTGCTCTTCCATCACTCTGGGGCTGTGCACATCCAGCTCTCCAAACATTTACCATAAAGCAGCCACCTGCATTAAGATTCCATCTTTCCAGCCCAAATTTTTATGGACTCATGATTAACTTTTAACCAGTGATTAAATCTGCCCCTTAATGGGAGAATGATTTTTGAGCTAAGCGTTCTTTCCTTTGGTTCTGTGTGCAAGGCTTTGCCAGATGAGCTTCATCCATCGTGTTTGGTTTACTCTGTGATTCTGCCATTGTGCAGATTGTTTATCACTGTGATGGTTTTGAATATGTTCTCCAGTATTGAAAACAATTCAGATTTTAGAGGGGGCAGCTGAGAGGGAGGAAGGGAAATGTACCTTAGTACTAAATGAGAGACTGACCTGAATGTAGAACTGACCCAGAGCTGTCAGGAGGAGAAGGCAGGAAGGAATATTCACTGTGGTGCTGGCAAGAGGAAATCTTGGTGCTGGGAACATTCTGATTGTTAAACTGAAGGAAGAGACTACATTTACATTGCCCAGAAAAATACTTTTCAGTGGATGCTGTGAGTGGATTTGGCATGAGGAGCACACACTGCCATGATTGCTGTCTTTACTCTCGGTCCCCTGGCACTTGAGTTCATCATCTGACAGCACATTTTGGAAGGGCTCCAGAGGAGCTGTCGTGGGCAGTGGTGTCTGTGAGCAGCACATAATGGGAGGGCTTTGTGCACCATGGCCCCAGAGCACAGTGGGAGCTGTGCTGGAGGACTGGATAATAAACATCCCCTACTTATGGCACAGGGTGGCATGTGACAGTGGGCACAGGAAAATGTCAAAGTGGGCAGCAGGAGAATGTGAAAGTGTGCACAGGAAAATGTGGGAAATGGACAGCAGGAGAATGTGGGAAATGGGCAGCAGGAGAATGTGGGAAATGGGCAGCAGGAAAATGTGAAAGTGGGCACAGGAAAATGTGAAAATGGGCAGCAGGAGAATGTGGGAAATGGGCAGCAGGAGGATGTGAAAATGGGCAGCAGGAAGATGTGAAAATGGGCAGCAGGAAGATGTGTTTCCTCCTGGGCAGCCCAGCAGTCCCTGGGAGGACACTGGAGCGTGAGGAGCAGCGAGAGGCTGCGCTGAGCTGAGCTGAGCTGAGCTGAACTGAGCTGAGCTGACACCCGTGCTTCCCTGGTGCTGCCAGCAGAGCTGCCCGGGCTGCCCTGGGGCTGAGGGAGCCACGGGTGCCCACCCTGATCCCGTTCCTCATGGAGCAGCCCCTCCCTGGGGCACCCTGGGCTGTCCCAGCTGCACTGAGCTGTGCTTTCTCTGTTACAGTTGAAGTTTCCCAGCTCAGGAGTTTCTGGGGAGGATGGGCAGAGACAGCAGAGCAGGAAACAGTCCCTGGGTTTATTTGAGCTAATTGTTCTAAAGGCTGGGATTGAGTGGGAGCCAGGAGCTCATTAGTTCTAATCTGGCCTCCAGCACTCGCCTTGCGTGGCCCTGGAGCTGTTGTTAGATTTCCTCTCTTAGATATTGCAGGAATAAGAACATTAAATGCAAGAGATGGAGAAATCCTGCAGCATCTCGTGCCAGCAGCACCAGCACAGGGTGATGACACAGAGGGAATGTTCCTCCCAGAGAGTTCAGAGGGATTCAGTGGCAGAACAGCTGCTGGTTTCTGGAGCAGGGTGACTCTCAGAGTGTCTGTGCTGATTTCTGGAGCAGGAATCTCTCACACTGTGCTGATTTCTGGAGCAGGAATCTCTCACTCTGTGCTGATTCCTGGAGCAGGAATCTCTCACACTGTGCTGAGAACTGGAGCAGGAATCTCTCACACTGTGCTGGTTTCTGGAGCAGGAATCTCTCACACTGTGCTGATTTCTGGAGCAGGAATCTCTCACTCTGTGCTGATTCCTGGAGCAGGAATCTCTCACTCTGTGCTGATTTCTGGAGCAGGAATCTCTCACTCTGTGCTGAGAACTGGAGCAGGAATCTCTCACACTGTGCTGATTTCTGGAGCAGGAATCTCTCACTCTGTGCTGAGAACTGGAG
>WBND01001440.1:20770-30985 GCA_013398595.1 Tychaedon coryphoeus
CTGGAGCAGGAATCTCTCACTCTGTGCTGAGAACTGGAGCTGTGTCACCCCTGTCTGAGCAGCCCTGCTCAGGGCTGGGCTCTTGCTCCAGTTGTGTTAACATGATTTCCCTGGGCAGGGAGGGAAGTGCAGAACCATGTACTTTGGGAAGTAACAAAGGATAATTATAAAGTAATCGTGTTTCATCCATCCTGAAACCCTCCTGCTGCCAGCAGGAGAAAATACAAATGAAATACTTCCAGTGCAAACGGGATGTTTGTGGCTCTCCTTCCATCTGAGCCTCATGTTTCTCTGCAGTTATCTGGGAAGGACACGTATTTACAGTGGAATTCAGCTCTGATGAACCCAAACAAACCCTTGGCTGATTTCTGGTGCTGTTTTGGCTTTCCTGAATTCCTTTCTCCAGCACCAAGCCCCTGTCAGGATTGCTGAGGCACCATGGCTGTGTTTGATTATCTCATCTCTCAGAGGTTTGTGCTGGGTGCTGCTGAGCCCAAACAACCAGAACACTCTTGAGAGGCTGTGCCTCTGCTCACTCTCATCAGAATAATTCAAAAGGTTGATTTCAGCTCTGGCTGGTGTAGGATGAAACCACAAACAGCTCTCTTCTCTTGGTTCTTTAATTTCTGGCTTTCAAAGGCTTAAATCAAATTGTGGGTTGAGTGTTAGGGTGGGATTTGGTGAGTGGAGACTCCTTCCTTAGGCCTGAGCAGTTGTGTGGTTCCAGTTCTGCCCTGCTGTGGAGTGTGTGAGCAAGGAGCTGCCTGTGATTTGGATGAGCCTTGGTGGCTCTTTTTTGTGGTTCATCACCCAGATGCCCAGAGCTGCCATTCCCTGCTTTGCTCACAGCATCCATCATCTCTGCTGTGTGCTGCCTGTGCTGGAGCAGGGCCAGGGCTGGATCCTGGTGGGGTCAGGGCCTCCATCCTGCCAGCTCAACCCTGACATTGTTCCTGTTTTCATCAGAGATCCAGTGTTTGCAACCTGCTTTGTGTGATTTACTGGGGGCTCTGGGGCTCTTGGAAGGGTTTTTCAGCCTCTGATAATAAATTTGCCGCTGTGGTCCAAGAATTTCTTGTAGCACTTCTGTGAGGTGACAGCTGTGACACGTGGCTCTGGGAGGGCTCTGAGTGAGTTTCCTGTGTCTGTTATTAGCTATTACCTGTGATGAATTATTGGACTAATCTCAGCTGACTACTTAATACTTGAGAATTGCTCTGCTCCTCTCTTCAGAAGTTCCAATCACGAGGAACTCTGGAAAAGGGAGAGGACAGCAGTGCTCCAATCTGTCCCTCTGAGCAAGGACTACAAAGACAGATGGGGAGCAGGTGAACCAGCAAGAAATCATTAAACTAAACTCATCCTCCCAGATCTCTGCTGCTCAGCCATCCAAGTGTGAGATGAAGCACGAGGTGTGCTGGCAGCCCTCAGCCTCCCTCTTTCTGCTGTTCCAGCATTTGGGCTGAGACAAAGCCAGTTTCCAAACAGATGTTCTCCTGCTCCCTAAATCCTCCTCACAGTGCAGAGCAGGAGTGATGGAGGATGACTCTTGGCCTGTATTTACAATTTTTTTTCTTCCTTCCCTTCAGCTCTCCCATCTGCCTGTGCTGTGTTTTGGGGCCCTGAGCCATCCCTGTGTCAGAAGCAGTTCACACCTCGTGGGTGCTGGGGGAGAGGCAGCTGGGCCTGGAGTGGGAGAGTCAGGCTGGAGTGGGAATGGGGATGGGGATGGGGAATGGGGATTGGGTATTGGGAAGGGGGAATGGGGAATGGGGATTGGGGATTGGGAATGGGGATTGGGGATTGGGGATTGGGAATGGGGATTGGTATTGGAAATGGGGATTGGGGATTGGGATTGGGGATTGGGAAGGGGGAATGGGGAATGGGGATTGGGGATTGGGAAGGGGGAATGGGAATGGGAATGGGGATTGGGTAGAGTCAGGGTGAAGGGAGCATCTGAGGGAGCCTGGCAAGGGCTGCTCCTCAGGAACCCCAGAACCCCAAAACCCCAACTCTGCAGCATCCTGCTCCCCATCCCTCACAGCACTGCCAGGGCTGGAGATCCCTCCCCTCCTGCTGCAGGGAAGGGAAGGTTTTACTGACCTGCACACACATCTCTGTTTGTTCTCTGTTGATTCTCTGTTTATTCTTCCTCTCCCAAGCCCTCTGAGCATTCCTGCCATGCTCCCACATCCAAGGCTCGGGAGTACAAAGCCTCCCCTCCTCTCTGTTTTGTTTCTTTTCATTATTGATCTGTTTGACATTTATCCTACAGGCTGTCAAACAGACAGGCCCAGTAAGTTCCAGAGACTTCGTATTTCTTTTTTTTAAATTTTCCTTGAGAAAGAAAAGCAAAATGTTTCTGCACCTTTTCCTTTTCTTCCTTCTCCTTACAGCAGTTTTGGGTTACTTATGGCTCCAGCTCCTTTTGAGCATCCCCTTGGGCTGTGGCTCTCCAGAAATGAGAATCCTGTGCAGATGGTATCTGTAGGGGAAAGGAAAAAAACCTTCCCTTGTCATAATGCAGGTCTGTAAAAAGAATCCTGTGTTTCCATCCACCTTCTGTTCAGGGTGGGGGGATTTTGGGGAGGAGCTGCTGGGTCCTGGCCTGGCTCTGGGCACTTCAGGGAGAGTTTGCAGGCTGGGTGTGATTAGGGATTTACAAAGGCCTCGAAGCAGCTGAGATGGAGGAGCCCTGGAGGCGCCCACAGGGGTGAGACAGTGCCCAAAATCTGAAGAGCTCAGGGAATTCCCCGGGAGGTTTGTGCTGCAGGCACAAAACCCAGGAGGGAACTCAGAGGTGACATTTGAAGGAGCATCATTACTAGGAAAGTGATTTTTTTTTCCCTACTTTCCTTCCTTGAACTGTGCTAGAATGCAATAATAGTCGCTAAGGAAAGCCAGACTGTGCAGCCTGGAGTGAAAAGGACTTGGAAAGGAGCAAGCAGCAGTGTCACACCAGGTGCTGGTGGCTCTCTGCTGCTCCTGCTGTGCTGTGTGCCTGCAGCCCTGACTTGTGTGTGACACTCAGCTCCTGGTGCACAGCAAGAGCCAGCCTGGGGAGTCACTGCAAAAACCCCAAAAACCCCTTTTATATGGACCTGACATTTCTTCCCTGATTTCCTCGTGCTTACAGATGTTGCTCAGAGCTGCCTCTGCCTCCTGTGCTGACAGAAAGATCAGAACCATTCCTTTGGGTTTAAGCTCATCTTCTTTAGGTGTCACCTCTTCCATTTTCAGTCCTTCCTGTACCTGCTGTTCACTTGGTCTGAGATTGTGCCAAGAACTCCTCTGTGCCCCAGGCCCAGCAGTGCCACACTGACCCAGTCCTGCAGGTGATCTGTGCAGTTTCCATGCAGGGGAGAACTCATCCCTCAGCTTTTCCAGGGCCAGCTCCCCTGGGCAGGTGCAAACCTCAGGGTTGCCTTTTGTCACCCTAAACCCAGTGACAGCAGTGCCTGAGTGGCCACTGGAGGTGCCAAGCTGGGGACAGAAGGAACATTGATTTATTTATTGTGTTTATTGCTGCTGTGGCCATGCTCTGGAGTATCCTGAGCCTCAGCAGCTCTAGGGGCTTGCAGGGAACACGAGGCTGAGCTGTCAGGGTGGCCAGGAACACAAATTCCTTTTATTGCTGTCAGAATTTTCCCCAAGCTTTGATTCTGGGAAGCCAAGGAAGAGGAGCTGCAGTTTCATCTCTCCACTAAATCACGCCGTGCTTTGGTCTAGACTTGCAAATTTGTTCTCAAAACCGTTGTGGGTCTCTTGCAGGCCAGCATCTCATTACAGAGCTGACTGCAGAACCAACTGCTCTTGCTGACGTTTCCTGATTGAGATGCAGCTGGGTCCAGCTGGGCTTTAGTGCCTCAGATAGCCCTAGAAGGGTTTGATTATTTTTTCCCCCTCTTGACACAGTTAAATCTAGATGCATTAGGAATTTAATTAGGTGGTAGTTTAATTGTGGCTTGAGCTGTTTTCTCCCATTCAGCTTTCCTAGCAGGGACTGAGTCAGGGAGACTCTTGAATTCTATTTCTGTCCTTACCACTGACACTGACAACCTTGGGCTGCTCTGTGCTGGGCTTTTTCCAGTCTTCCCAGTATAAATCAGGCTTCTGCTCCTGCTTTTGCCCTGGCTGTGTGGGCAGGGAGGGCTTGGCCCTGCAGGTCTGTGCTGCAGAGCTCACCATGGCCTGGCTGGCTGGGAGCAGCAAGGAGAGCTCAAAACTTAATTTTTAGATATGGCAACTGGCTGGAAGGTGATTTCTTCTGCCTTCCCTGAGAATTCCCCCTTTGTTGCAGTGGTGGAGATCAGTTTTCTGAGCAATGGCTTTGGCTGTTGTGCAAGAGAGGGGAGCTGTGATAGCAGCTGTGGCAGAAAAATCCACCCATGCAGCTTGGAGAAGGAGCTGCCAGGAGATTGCCAGAAAGAAACTGAAGCCAAGCCCCACTCACCTGCTGCTGGAATTGCTCTCTTGTATTTGTTTCCAGATAAAGCTGTAGCAAGCAATTCCTCTCCCACTGAACTCTCAGCTGATGTTTGCAGGGCTGACAGGGATGAAGTTTTGGGTGAAAATCCTCCAGGAGGAGCAGGAGCCCCAGGGAGGAGCTCTGTGCCAGGCTGCTGCTTTAGGGGTGGAAAACCAATTCCTGTGTGCAGTACTCTGGATATTCCTGTGTCCAATACACTGGATATTTCTGTGTGCAGTACAATGGATATTCCTGTGTCCAGTACACTGGATATTTCTGTGTGCAATACACTGGATATTCCTGTGTGCAGTATACTGGATATTCCTGTGTCCAATACACTGGATATTTCTGTGTGCAGTATACTGGATATTCCTGTGTCCAATACACTGGATATTTCTGTGTGCAGTATACTGGATATTTCTGCCCAGTGCACTCTGGATATTCCTGTGTCCAATACACTGGATATTTCTCTGTGCAGTGCTCTCTGGATATTTCTCTGTGCAGTGCTCTCTGGATATTTCTGTCCAATGCACTCTGAATATTTCTGTTTGCAATACACTGTGGATATTTCTGTGTGCACTACACTGGATATTCCTGTGTCCAATACACTGGATATTTCTGTGTGCAGTACACTGGATATTCCTGTGTCCAATACACTGGCTATTTCTGTGTGCAGTACACTGGATATTCCTGTGTCCAATACACTGGATATTTCTGCCCAGTAAATCCTGGATATTTCTGCCCAGAACACTCTGGGTATTTCCACCCTGCCCAGTGCTCTGAGAGAAAAGGGCTGAGTGTGTTTGGATGGAGGAGCTGAGGCCCAGAGCAGTGGAAGTTGCCCAGAGGATGTTTCAGAGTCAGTGGAGAGCAGAGAGGGAGCAGCTGGAGTTGGGATTTGGGATTGTGCTCTCCTGATTTCCCTCTGGCCAGGCTCAGGCTTTGCCCCTTTGCCATCAGCTTCAAGGTGGGAGGAGGGAGGAGATGTTGGGTTAGCACATCCAGGGGAGGCTCAGGGGTTCAAGGGAGATCCTGCAGCTCCCTGATGTCTCATTGCAGGCAGGAGAGAACCTGCAGAGCAGGCAGCTTAGCCTGGGAATTGCTGGAGTTCCTGTTGGCATCTATTGGATTTGCTGTAATCTTTAATTATGAGGTGTAATTACTTCAGGATGGATTATCAATGTTGGTGTCCATCTCTGGGAGTTGCTTGGTAACATCCCTGGAGCTGCAGCTGCTCCTGCTCTGCACTCCAGGCTTTTAAATAAACCCAGCCAGGGGCTCTCAGTGCTGCTAAATGGAACATCTCCATCCTCTGCAGAGAGCACACAGCTTTTTGTTATCATTTTGCTGTTACATAAAAGCATTACTGAGGACACGGGCCCTGAGAAGGAACCTGAGAAGTTGCTCAGCTTTCTATGAAAGGTTTTCAGCTGAATCCCAGCTCTTGTAGAGCATTCTGCCCTGCTGTCTGCCTGGATATTTATATCTCCATGTGATAATGCTAAAGGCAGCAACACAAAATAAACATGATGCTGTTTCATTACCTTTTCTGCAGATCCTGAATTATACAGGTTTATGCAAGTCTGAGAAGGGAAAAATACATCCATTATTCCAAACAGAAATGAGCTATCCCAATGTGTTCAGGCAGGCTTCTTCCTACAAGACTGACAGTTCCTCTTTTTCTCTCTCTCTTGTCATCTGGCAAATTATATTTTATACAGCAGGGCAAAATAAATGCCATTATTGCAACTTTAAAAACCCAAGCAGGGCTACCATGGGGCAGCAAAGAGGATAAAGGTGGGAAACAGCAGGTCTTGCTCTGGAAATGAGTGGACAAATAATCTGCTTCCAGCTGCAGGAAAAGGAAGAGAAGTGGGGAAAAAACAAGTTAAGAATACAATGGGGAAAGAAATATTGAAATTACTCTCACCTCCTGCCCTCCTTTTTTTTTTTTTTCAACACAAACTGGAAATTTCTTTGATATTTTATGGTGAAACATTTGAAGGGGAGCTGAAGGAAGGAGGGTAAAGAGCCACAGAAGTGGTTATCTTGTGAAGATAATGGCTTTGTGAAATGTTCCTTGGAAGTGCTTGAAAGGGGCTGATTGGTTGGTATATTTAGATGTCATCTTTTAAGCATTTACTAATTACCCCAGTCTAGATGGATAAAACTAATCAAATAGCTGTTTGGGAATGCTCTGCATTTGGAAATCTTCCCTGTTAACAAAAGGAGGGCAAGTGGTGGTGGGGGGGAGATTTTTGTTCTCTTTCTTCCCTCTCATCTCTCTGCTTTTTTCAAACCCATAAACCCAGGGATTTGGAGTGGTTTTGTTATTAAATGTGCTTAAAGATTTGCACATCTCTTCAAAGTGAAAACACTTTCTTGGTCCAGTTTTTATCCCAAGACCTATTTCCTCATTATCTGGATCACAGCATCCTCTAAATGCTTTTAGTTCTGCTGCTGCCTCTGTGAAATGACAGCCAGGTCCTTTTTGGGTTTGGCTGGAGCAAAGCACGAGGAAAGATGAGGATGGAAATGGTGGAAATGGTAGTGCAGGTTTCCAGAGCTCAGCTTTGTCACTTCTCCTTGATTTGAATACAATGGGCAGCTGAAACTCTCCAAAGTAACAAGTGACTTCCAGGTGAAGGAAAAGAAAGAGCAATCTGACAAATGAAGTTCTAAATTCAGAAATCTCTGCTGTAAATCAGTTGAGACCCAGAGTGCTTGGAACACCAGGGCCAAATAGATAATTGTCTGTTAGGTGGCAGATGGCTGAGTGGTGAGAACAAAATCTGAAATTATGGATCTATTTCCATAATTTTCGTGGTTCCAGTGCCATTTTTCAAATGCAAAATGGCAGAATGTTAACACTGATGTATTGTGATGTGTCAGGAGTGGGAATGGCATAAAATATTCACTTTTAATCCTGGTGGCTCATCAGAAGTGAGGCTGGGACAGCTCACCCCACACACCCCCCTCCCTCCAGGCTGGAATTTGGAGTCTCTGCTCAGAGGAGGCTGCTGTGGATGTGGAGCCCCCACTTTGAGGACCTTGCTGCATCCCTTCAGTGCTTTGGGAGCTGAGGTGCTGAATTTGGGCTGGAGTGGCAGCTGCAGGGAGCCAGGAGGGGCAGAGTGCTGCAGATGCTTGTTTGGCTCTTCAGCTTTTCCAGTTGCTGCTTTTTTGGAGCAGTCAGTGGAGAGGGGAGAGCTCTGGGATGCTGGGAGATGCAAAAGCTGCCACGGTCTGCACCCTGCCTCCCAAATGTGCAGGGTTGAAAGGCAGCACTTCCAGCAGCATCCATCCCCTGCCCCCCTGAAAGTCAGCTCAGGGCTGAGCAGAGGCAGAGGTTGGGACAGAAATCTTTTTTTTTTGGGTGAGAGTTTCTTGCAGCAGTGTCAGCTGGAATGTGAACAGGCAGATGTGCTGGGGAGCCCTGGGGGAATGGGGCACTTTGGGGAGCCTCAGGCTGTCCCTCCTTGTGTGAGGAGGCAGGAAAAAGGAGATTTTCCCTGTAGGAGATGGGGCTGAAGGCAAAGCCCGGGTGTTTTCCATCCTCTCCCTGCAGGGCTCTGTGCCAGCCTGGCTGGGCTCACCCTGCCCCTCCTGCATGCAGGGGTTAAAGGAGCTGAGGGAAGGAAATGACTGAAAATCCCATACTCAGCTGGAAATGGGGCTGACTCAGAGCAGTGTTAGGAGTTTTGGGGAACAGAATCATTTCCACATCCTCTGAGTGTCCAGCTCCCAGGGTGGGTGCTCCTTGCTCAGCCCAGGAGGTGCTTGGCTGTTTCCTTGTGCTCACTCTGCTGCCTCTGCAAACACCAGCAGGCTCTGACACACAAACACCTCTGCTCTGCATTGCCCAGAGCTCCTCAAAGATTCACCCTGGTGTGTTCATGAAGGAAGAGAACTTCCCTGTTAGAACCTGCTGCTACTGGGGAAAAAAAACCAAAACAAAAAACAACCAAAAACCAGAGATTTGGCAAAAACAAAGTGAATATTCCGAGTCACATGCCTGGGACATGCTCGAGTGCATTTTGTGGAGGGTTTCTTCCCCCTCCCTGGGTCATTATTTGGTTTCCTCAGCAGAGCTCTCCAGTGACTAATTCATCCCACACTGAGTTTTTAAACCCCAAATGGGCTTTGTTTGTTTGTCCAGCATTCCCTCTCCTGGTGGTGTTGGAGTCTGAGTGTTATTAATCAGTTCAGCAAATGTTTCTCCTCCTCCATACGAACAGCTCCAGGAAACTTTACTTTGGAAGCTTGATGTTTAAAAAGGAGGGGGAATCTGGGGATGTGGCTTTTTGCTAATTAAGGAGGATACTGCCAGGGGCTTGTGATGTTGGGTTTGTGAAACACACAGCTGGAGGGAAGAGTAAGAGCTGAGATGACAGGAGGAATTGCAGACCAAAGTAACCTGCAGACTCTGATCCTGAAATAGAGCAGCAAATGCTGCTGCAGACACGAGCCAGGAGCTCTGTGGAGGAAGGATTTGGTTTAAACTGTCATTTCCCCTCAAAAGTCTGGTCTGAGGGAAGCATTTTCTCTTATCTTTGTTGGAGAACATGGTTGATTCTCTGAAGCCCTTTCTTCCCCTTTGTTATCTTTTTTTTTTCCCAGGGATTGAATCAAAGGATGTTCAGGTCAGTGTGATGCTGGGGCTGGGGGGGGTAGGAAAAGCAGCTTTATTTAATGCACTCCTTGGAAGCTGACAAGTCCCAGTCTCTCCCAGATGAAGGAAGGACACTTGTAGGTTTAATTTTTCCTCCCAGCTGGAGCCAGAGGAGCAGGAGGACAGAAAAAGCTGTGCTGGGATGGGGGGGTGTGTGTTGGAACTGGCACAAGCACTGCCCCACAGCCCTCCTGAGAAGGTCAGGATGTTCAAACATCCCAAAAGGAATTGTTTGAGTTGGAAAGGCTTGCTCAGAAATCAGCCAGCATGTGCAGAGCTCTGTGAAGAAAGCACTGTGGAGTTCTGATAGAAGATAACAGAATGTCATGGATTTGGTCTTTGCTAATGTATCCTGTCAATTAACAGAATGAAAACTCTCAGATCAGTTTCTCTTCTACTTAGGGACAGGTCAGCTCTGGCCTTGCATTGTTAGCTCCTTTTAACCATTCTGAAAAGCTGATGCTCTCTGAAAAAGGCTGGAAATTCAGAGATGGGGACAGCTTTCTACAAATGCCACGTGGTTTGCAGGGCTGAGTGAGAAGTGGGGGTTTGGTGTGAGCTGTGCCAGGTTCTGCAGCAGAAGTGATGAGTGGAGATTTCACCCAAGCTCTGCATGCAGCCCCTCTGCCCAGTTCGGTGGGAATTCAGATTTCATCATTAATGGGTTTAGCAGTGAGTGGCAAACTCCCACGGGTTGCCAGAGCTCAGGAGTGGAAATGCTCACTGCTGACTGTTTCCTTTCCCTCTTGCCTGGCAGATGATGAAGTTTGCCTGGGATAACTACAGGCACTACGCCCTGGGCAAGAACGAGCTGCGCCCGCTGACCCGGAACGGCCACGTCGGGAACATGTTCGGTGAGTGGGGCTCAGCCCCAGCCCCACCTCTCCTGGGCTGCTGGGGGCTCAGCCAGGGCAGCTCCTCTCTGCCCTGCAGGAGGGGTCTGGCACAGCTTGGATTCACGGCCTGGTTTGGAGGACAGGTGTCTGCCAATAAAGGCAGGAGCTTCTCTTTGAAATGGAGAATGTAAACCCCCTCCCTCCAAATTATTATAGTTTTGAAATTAAGGGGCTCTCAG
>WBND01001441.1:0-12327 GCA_013398595.1 Tychaedon coryphoeus
CATGGAATGTGGCGGCACTGGGAAATTTGAGCATCTGGGCAGTGGCACAGCCAGAAAATACCTGACTTCAGGCTCCCGCTGCTGGTAAGGACCCGATCCAGGATTCTGCCATGTGGAGCCTCCCGTCCTGATGCTCCTCCATCACTGAGCAGACTGCCCAGGGAATGCTTATAGCCCTGAGGCTGCTGCAGCTCCAGGAGCCTTTGGATACCTCTGGCAGGGATGCACAACCTCGGTTTCTTGGGGTGTCTTTGCAGGACCAGAGCCATGACTCCATGACTGTTGTGGCGACCTGGTTCAAAGTCCGGCACCGTGACTCCACCCTTGGGGCCACTCGGACCATTAGCTCCTGGACACGAACGTGGTGGACAGCAAATGGCTTTTATTGAGGGGTCGCAAGTGTTTTTATAGCTTGGTCAGTCAGAGTCACTTCCTTCATCTCACGTCCGGCTGGGTGCGACCAGGTACTGAGCAAAGGTCACACTGAGAGGGGGGTAGGGGTCCTGGCTGACCGTTACAGCCCGACATCTTCCGTTCGCACACCCTAACTCTCCACATTAATGATTTCTGATTTAGGAATCAAACTGGGTCAAATATTGGCCTGTGTTTTTGTTCTAAACCAGGGACAGTTTCCAAATTACTGTAATTTAGTGAGAAAAACAAGGAACGTGGCTCACCATTAGGATGTTGCCAAGTGAGTGAGGAATTTTTTTGGTCATAATGATCAAGAAAACAATTGGAATTCCTTTCCCTCCTTCCCTCTTCCTTCCTCTCTCTGGGATTAAGCCTCCAACCCTTCCTGCAGGTCTGCTTTCCATAATCTGCTCGGGAGTTGGAATGACCCAAATGAACAGTAGCAAGACAGAGAAGAATGGACCATAAAAACTTCCAACTTTCTTGTTGTAGCCTCTGAAATTCAAGGATTTTGAAACTTCTGGTTTTTAAAGTATTCACTACATCTCACTCTTCTAAATTTTCCCAAGCATAAAACCCTCCTGTTGCCTTCTTTTGGAACTGAACCTCAAAGTTGAGGAGAACCGCAGTGGGGATCAAAGGTTTGGGCTCATTGCTGTGCTGACATCACCTTGGAGAGGAATTGAGGAAGTGTCTCAGGGTTCTAATTGCAGAACAATGGCCAAGGAGAGGTCCAAGTTTCCTTAGAGATCAGTGCCAGGCAGGGAGATGGAATTGGTCAGCAACTGACCACATGCCAACAGCCCAGGGAGAATGAGCTGGACACACACAGAGGCTCTCAGTGCAGTTGGATTGACCCCCAGCTTTGGGGACCCCTTGAGAATGTCCCTGCTTCCCTTGGGGCTGTGTCTGAACTGTGCAGAAACTCTACCTGCACACGCTCCAGCATGTAGGGATGAGTACGTATAATGAGTTTCCCCTCTCCTCTCAACCACTATCTCAGCATTAAAGAGCTGGACTTTGCCTGCTCAAGAGAAAAGCACCAGTGGCACAGCCCATGTGTCATCCCTGTTTTTTTTCTGCAGCACCGTCAGCTTGGGCATGAGGAGCTTGGATTTGGAACCTCCCTGCAGTGGGAAAACTTTGCTACAGAACCTGGAAGGAGATGCAAAGGCCCCAAAGCATTTCTGCAGGAGAACTCCTGCTCCAGTGTGGGGGGGCAGAGCAGAAGGGCTGCTCTGACTTGCCACCCTGCTCTAGGCACTTGTGCTTGGCAGGAACAAACCCCACCAATCCCTTCCCTGAGCAGCAATAGAGAGGCCCTGTGTCCATCCTGGCATCTGAAAGGGACACTCCGGGCTCCTGGCACGGGTGGGATCAGTGGCCTGGCACAGCAGCCCCAAGGCAGCATCAAGGATGTGTCTCTGGTGGACATGGTGCAGAGTGTGCTCAGAAACCCCCATTGCAAAGCAGCAGAATCCATCCTTATTTCTGGAGGGACAGCAGGATGCCACAGACTGACTGTGCTGGAGGCCCAGGAAGGTCTCACTGGGAAGGAGTGGCCAAAGCCCCTCTTGGGACTGGCCCAGATGCTCCGTTCATCACTGGCAGGGACAACCTCCAGACTGGATCCGTCAAGAACCGATCCAGGAGCCCGTGGGTTTTTGTGATGCCTTGAGCACGCAGAAGGTTAAAGAGCTGTTTGGCTTTGCCAGGACCTCAGAGGATCCTTCTCTCTTAGGGTTACTGTTGGGTCCAAGAACAGCAGGTGCCCATTGGGGCCCTGACAGGGCTGCAATGGCAACATCACACATAAATTTTCACAACTCTTCTCTCCTTTTTTTCTCTGCAGGTGGACAAGGAGGGATATCCAGGGTTGGTCTGGCTCTCTGCTGCCTGGAGTTGTGCCTACTGGGAGCTGTTTCTCTCTATCCAAGCCTTGTCCCTGCCAGTGCTACCGGAGCCCAGCACTGCCCTGGGGGCTCAGCTCTGCCCTGCACACCCCTCCCAGCATAGAGCACTGCCCAGGGCCATCTCCCTGCCATCAGGGCCTTAAGGGCAGTGCAGACAAACACAGATGCTGCAAGCCAAGGTGCTGCTGCTGCTGTCTGTAGGCAGAGCAGGGTGAAGAGACAGTTTGTGAGGGAGATGTGAGGCAGATCTGCTGATCCCCAGTGGGACAGTGCAGGAGTCTCAGTGACACAGACACACCTGACAGCCCCTTTCCCTTCCCTTGAGGAGAAAGCTGAGAGCAGCTATGGCCATGCAGCACCATCTCCACAGCAGGAGGAATCTGCCCTGATGGGGGTCGCTCCTTCCCCCTCCAACTTCTCCCCACAGTCCATGGGGAGCTCTCAGGCAGACTGAGAGCTGCCCCTGGCAGGTGACACATCCCCTGGGCTGGCCAAGAGCCTTGAGAGCTGCAGGAGCTGCTCTGCAGGACAGCCCTGGGCAGCCCTGGCTGCAGCCCCAGCTTCAGCCCCTGCAGCCGTCCCTGGCAGCAGGAGCCGTCCTGCCCTGTCCCTCTGACAGTGCCCAGGGCAGCCCCGCTCTGCAGCACATCCTTGCCCAAACCAGAAATGGTAGCAGAGCCATCCTTACAGTCATGTCAGTCCTGTCATGGGTCAGCTTTAGGAGGTCCCTGCAGCCAGAGACTGACTGTGTCTGAAGTGGTGAAGATTTCTCCAGAATTGTCCTTGCAGTTGCTTTAAGCCTCTGTCTCCTCCACTCTGCCCAGGTGTGAAGGCAAGCAGTGCCCTCAGCCCTGCTGGGCTGGGAGAGGAGCTACTCCTCAGCAGAAATGTCTTTTTGAAGCTCTTCTTCGTTGCCAGGATTTCCCTCTATGCCAGGAGCCCAGCTCAGCTCAGCAGCACAGACACAGCACAAGGACTTTAATGACCCTCTCATGGCTTTTTGCTGTTTATATCGGACTCTGTCCCTCAGAATGTGCTCAAAAAACTTCTCAAGCGCTCCAAGTCAGATTCAAATTCCAAAGTTTCTTGAAGTTTTAATGGATTCCACTGAGGAACACAACTGAGAAAGTGTCCCCAGGTTCCAGTCAGAGCAGAACACTGGAGGCACTGATGACAGGAGTGGACAGACAATGGAAAGATGTCTCTGATGCTGAGCAAACCTAGATGTGTTTCAGGAATGCAAAGGGCCAAGGGCTGAGCCCGAGCCCCAGCCCCTGACAAGGCAGATCCTGTCCTTCCCTCATTGCTCAGGACTCTTCCCAGGGCACTGGGCTCTGGGGATGTGCAATGCCAAGGGCAGGACCATGGGGTGGCCCCTGCCAGGCTGCTGAGCAGGGACAAGGAGACAATGAGGCCCCAGCACAGCAAGGCTCACTTGTCCCCTGCTGGCCAAGGGCCCAGGGCCAGCAGCCATGGCCCAAGTGCTGCAGGAGTTGGCTCTGGCAGGGCCTGTCAGCTGCTGCCCATGCCTGTGGCCCCTGCAGCCCAGGCTGTCCTACGGTGTCCATGCCCTGCGCCTCTGTCCCTGCAGGCTGTCGGCATCCCCCGGCTGCCCCACCTGGCTGGGCCCTTCCTTTGCTGACAGCTCTGCGTCCTGCCTGCCTCTGCCTGGGCACACAAAGCCTTGGGCTGCTCCAGACTCCCTCTGGGGGATGTGTTGCACCATGGCCATTTCCTGGGAGAGAAATTCCTTTCTCCTGGGGTCTTGTCTGGCCCTCTCCAGCTGCCCTTGGCATGAATTCTCTCTTTCTCTGGCTGTTTTCTGCCATGTTAGAAGAATCTACCATCTCTGAAACTGACCTTCAATCCTTCCCAGGGTTCTGCTCTGCTGTTCTCAGTCTCCACTCCATGGAGCACAGAGTTTCTTTGTCCCTATACAATGGTCATGTGCTTGCAGCCTCCAAATCCCACCTTGGGAGATTTCTGGACCCTCTCCAAGGTGTTAGCAAATTAAAGCATTCTTCTCATAATCTAAGAAAATCACCAGAGGACAAAGCAGCCAGACCTGTCTGTCCTGACTACTTTTTTCTGAGCTCAATCCTTGGATAGGTGCAATTTTAGATGTAGAACTCCAATTTTGGCCATGGACACCTAGGTGAGAAAGGTAGTTCTTTTCCACTGGAGGGAAAGCACTGAGCCCAGTGTTTGGTGGTAGATGAGGGACAGCCCACAGGAGGCCAAGACCAGCCAGAGCTGTCCTGGCAGATTTTGGCTGGGAGTTACCCTCGCATTTAGGGAAATTTTTAGGGAGAGTACACATTTAAGCCATGGGCACCTGAAAAAAGGGTTCTTTTCTATAGGAAAGAAAACATGGAGCCCCAGTGCTCCAGGGGCTGATGAGAGGCAGCCCTTGACATGCCAGGATCAGCCAGACCTGCCAGTGGTCCCCAGGAGGCCAAACCATCCAGACCCATTCCATGTCCTGTGGCACAGAACCAGCCCTCTTGCCCATCATCCTAGTGAGAAGGAGCGATGTTAGTCCCCTGCCAGCATCTCTGATAAGCCCTGTGTACCCAGGGCCTGACGCACCAAGAAGAAATTTGCAATCTTGGGCTTCCAGGAAGGAAAATCCACAGTGAAGTTGTTCCTGAGAGCTGTCCATGGCTGTAATTCCTGTTTGCCATTCCAGGGCATTAGTGAAGTTTTTTGTTTCCTCAGCACCTTGCAAGTGAAAGGTGGTGGTGCCTTGATGTCCTGAAAGGTCACAAGGGGGTCTCCCTACAGTCTTCTTTTCCAGGCTGAACAGCCCCAGCTGGGAAAACAGGGCTTATCAGAGATGCAGGCAGGGGACCAACGTCCCTCCCCCTGACTGGGCACCTCTGTTTGCCCAGTCTGATCCCCGTGGCTCCCTGGGGACAAGCACCAGCTCCCCCACATCCCTGGGGATGGGCACATCCTGCTCTGGGCCATTGCTGGGACCAGGGCCAGGGCATTGCAGAGACACTGAGTGGGGACAAGGGCCCTGGGGAGCTGTGGGCAGGTCCCAGTGAGGGACAGTGCTGGAATGGGAGCCTTGTTGGAGATGGGGTCCCTGGCACCCCCATGTGTGCCAGCTGTGCAGAGCAGGACCCAGGTGCTCTGGGATGGCACAATGGCTGCAGGTGTGACAGGATGAGGGTCTGTCCCAGGGCAGGGGATATTCCCACCTGGACTCCACCCCAGGGCTGAAAGGGAAATAATGGGGTGGTGTGGAGGTGGGAAGTGCCACACCTGAGCAGTTCCCCAAGCTTCAGACTTGCCTTCAGGTGATCAGCATTTCCCAGTAGTGCCCAGTGTCTCCAGTGACTGCAGATCCAAATCACCTGGCTATTTCCTAGGTCCATGACACTGTTGTCCTACCATGTCTCAGTTTTCTGAGATTCTGGAGTCTTGTTGTCCCAAGAAGAGGGGGCAGTCCATCTCCTGTTTCCCCATGGGGCAGGAGGGGGAACCGTGATGATTCTGGTCAAACAGGCTGGGTGAGTGGCTGGGGTCAGCTCTGGGATGCTTTGAAGGAAAAACCCTTGGAGAGGAGAGGAACCAGAAAATGGAGAGATGTGGCTCTGGAGGCTGTTGGAGGATGGATTGTTTTGGAGTAGGGGTGTTCTCTACAGGTGATCCAGCTGTCTATGGCTCCCTGCCCACCCCTCCTTGACCCCAGAGTTTTCTGGGCCCTTGCAGGGGCAGCTGCCCCATGTGTTTCCGTTGGGGGGATGATGGGCAAGGGGGCTGGATGCATGTTACAGGTGGGATGGACTCTGTCCAGAGCTGGGTTTGTAGTCAGGGCTGGGCTTTGTGGGGCTGGGGGGAACATGGGTGCAGGGATCAGGGTGGAGGTGGAGACAATGGGATGGGAATTCAGGGCCTCCAAGGAGATCTGTTTGAGGTGGGGGAGGCCCAAGGACACTGAAGTGGGGTGACCTGAAGAGCCCAAGGGACTGAGCTGAGGGTGGGCAAGGGGCCCTGTTGGATGCAGGAGAGAAGAAAGGAATTCCATTGCAGGGACATGGGATTGCAAGGGAGAGGCTTGATGGAGAAAGAAAAAACAGGGTGGATGAGGAGAAAATCAACAGGACAGGAAGATGATTTGGGAGCAGGCGATGAGTCCAGGAATGGCATCAGGAGAGCTCTGCGTGGCCAGGGAGAAAGGCAAAGGACTGAGGGGAAAAAAGGGGAGAAAAAGAATATGGGAATGACCCACCAGCTTTTCAGCCACAGGGGGCTGGGGACAAAAAAAGACTTCTAAGAGACACACTGAAGGCACTGGGCTGGACTGGTAAGAAAGAGAAAACTGAGGGGATCCTGGGGGAAGAGGCCTGTGGGAGGAATGGGGTGCAGGAGCTGCTGTGCTCCTGCCCAGAAGCACTGGGGTCCTGGCCAAGAGGCACCGCTGGGGCAGAGGGTGCACATTGAGTCATACGGGGGGGGCTGGGGTGACAGGGATGGGAAGGCAACAGGAGGTCCTGGTCAAGGGATTTCCATGGCAAAACTCCAAAGGGCAGGATTGTTGTCTGGGGTGTCAGTAGAGGTGCGCTAGGATGTGCTGGGACAGACTGGGATGGCCCAGCAAGGCCATGCAAGGGGAGGGTCTGACACTGGCAGAACTTGTGGTACTCACCAGTGGTGTCTTCAGGATTGTGACATTGTCTAAATCCATCTGCAGAGAGATCAGGAGACCTCACTGGTCACTGGGATGTCCCTGGTGCCAGCAAGGGATGGGAGGAATAACCTGTCCCCCAAGTCCCTGAGGGGATGCCCTCCAATCCCACCCCACACTCACCTCCTGGGATCATTTTCAGTTCCTCGCAGGAGTGCCTGGGAAATGAGAACAAACCATTGTTCTGGATTGGAACTTGTGGGGCAACATGGGTACAGGGACCAAACGAGGTGGAGGGGCAAAGGGATGGGAATCCTGGGCTTCCAAGGGGAGGTTATGATGAGGCGTGGGGGGACCCAAAGACACTAAGCTGGAGTGAACTGGGGAGGCCAAGGTACTGGGCTGGGGATCTGGAAGGGGCCCTGTGTGGGGTGCAGGGGAGAAAGGAATTGCAGTGTAGGGACATGGAAGTGAAACAGAGGGGGTTGGAGTGGGCAAAAGAAGTGGGAGAGATGAAGAGAAGACAAGACTGGGACAGGGTTTGTGAGTGCAGGGTGAATCCTGGTATGATGCCAGGAGACACCACTACAGTGGCCAGGGAGAAAAGCAAGGGACTGAGCGGGAAAAAAGGGAAAGGAATTGGGAATTATCAGTGGGAGGGCATCCATAGACCCTGGGTAGGACAAAGAGGAGATCCCTGGGGGATTTCAGAAGACACCAAGGATGGGAAGCTACAGAGGACGGGATGTGGAGACACCATGACATCGGGGCCTCACCTTGGCCTGTGCCAGGGGACACAGCAGGATGGAGAAGAGCAGGGCCACGCTGAGCACAGACACCTTCATCTTCCTCTAGCACTAGCACTGCTGGTTGAGGCTGTGCCAGGTGAGGAGCACATTTATCCCTTCCAGGACTCCTCCCTGTGCCCTCCCTGAGAGCCCCCAGGCCAAAGCCTGGCTTAGCCCCCAGCCCCCAGCCCTGGCCACAAGCTGCGTTCCCCCCCTGTGCGGGGCCGCTGTCGCTCCATCCCCGCCAGAGGGCAGGGGGACGGCCGGCCCCGAGCCTCGCCACTGCAGGCGTCCGCGCGGGCGCGGCCCGAGTTCTCCTGAGCCCAACTGTCCTTCGGCGCACACGCGAGAGAGCCGTCCGTGTGCGGGAGGGAGGGGTGCTGGGCACAGCCACTCCCAGAGGCACACCAGCCGCCTGCCCTCATCTCTTCGCCTGCCGGGCGACAGCCGGCCGTCCGCCACTGCACCATCTTGCAGCCGATGGCGCAAGGCGAGAACTGAAGGCGCGAAGGGCGCGCGGGAAGGCCTTTGGGGCTCGGAGGAGGCAGCTCCTCCGGCCCTTCCCGCAGCAGGGAGGGGGCTTTGCCACCCGGCAAAACCCTGCTCCCAGCCGAACGGCCCCCCTTGCGCAGCGGAGGAACTCCAAGGGCTGGGCCTCTGGGCGTTCCAGGTCGCGCCTCAGGGTGAGCGCGTGTGTGTGAGCCAGGCGGCACAGCGGCGACGGCTGCGGTCCTTGCTCCGTCGACGCTGTGGCCTCTCGGCAGGGGCACATGAGGTTCTCTGCGGCCGTGCCGCGTCCCCGCTCTGGCGGGACAGCCCAAGCCTCGGCGGTCCTTGCAGGCGCAGCGCCGGGCTACTGAGGGAAACCCCGGGCCCCTAGAAGGATTGCCGCCGTGGTGGCAGCGGATGGTCGGGCGTGCCCGTGCCGGCAGAAGCTCCCCCGAAGGTGTCAGCGGGGGAGGCACCCCGGCAGGGCCATGCAGGTTGTTTCCCTCGTCCCAGGGTCAGGTACCTAGCGCTCCGCGCCTCGGCGGTCCTCAAGTTCCCTGGGCGTGGTCACACATCTGTTGGGGCCGAAAGGGCCGCCGGGGCCGGGCAGAGGTTTAAAGACTCGGGAGGCTCGGCGCACCCGGCAGCGGTGGCGGTGGCAGCGGGTGCTGGGCGGTGGCACAGCGCCATCGAGGGGTGGGGAGCTACTCCCGCCGATCCCCTGCGGTGGTGACCGCTGCGACCGGCCGTGCTCGTCACTGGTGTCAGCGTCCCGCTGCGCGCCCATGCGCGGGGGCACCCGTGCCGTGCTGGGGAGGGGCGCCCTGCCCCCCTCGTCTGCGACTCGGTCTCAGCGGAGAGGCCATGGCACGCAATCGGCAGCGGGGCTGACCCCCTCGCCTTGACATGGGCGACGCCGGCAGAGGGCACGTGCCCTCAGCCCTACCTCAGCTGCGGGGTTGCGGCCGCCAGGGCCCACCGTGCTCTCTCTCCTCTCGGCTGCCGCTGCGGTCTAGTGCGCGGTGCCGTGTCAGGCCGCGACCATGCCTCTTCCCTCGACGGCCTTCTCCTCGAACACGCTGGCGGCGTCGGCCAGCGGCCATCGCCAGCTGGACCGCTCTCCCGCCCATGTGAGCACTCGGCGGTCCCTCTGTTGCCAGAGGCCCGGAGAGTGCAGGCAACCCCGTGTCAAGTGGCGTCATCGCTGCTTGGCGAGTGTCCTCCTCCGGGGATGGTTGCCTGGAAGACGCCCGCCGTCCCGGCCCAGGCCCTGCCCGTCGCTTCCCCATTGCCCTACCCGGCCGCGTGTGGGCCAAAGGCGGGCGTGTGGGGTGGCCGTGGGGGCTCCTCCCTGCCCAGTCCCTGAGTGGAAACGAGGGGAGCAGGCATTGTCCCCGGCTCAGTGCCATACGCCTGCTGCTGGGCGCGTGCCCGCGGAAGGGGTCCCGACGGTGAGAAGCGGCGGCGGCGGTGGTCCCGGGAGTGCAGCCCTGGTGGTGGTGGGTCTTGCTGACCGGCAGGCCTCGGGCGCTTGTGATGCGATCAATGTGAATTGCGGGACACGTTGATCGTCGACACTTAGAACCCACTTGCAACCCTGGGTTCCTCCTGGGGCTACACCTGTCTGAGCATCGCTTGACAATCAATCGCCATCTGGGGGCCACCCCGGTGGCGTGGCTGAGGTTGCCTCGCAGATCCTTGCCCGCGGTCGGTGGCAGAGGCAGTGGCCGGCTGGTGGCTGGAGGGAAGGCAGTGGAGGGTTCAGCGAGGGAAGCGGTTTTCCTTGGCGGCCTCAGCCCTCTTTCCCTACAGCGGCCTGGTGGTCTTTGTCATCCTCATTGCCACGCAGGGCCTTCGTCCCCCTAAATGCAGACTCAGGGAGCGCTCTGTAGCTCCTCGCTCCCGGAATGAGCTCGTGCTTGCCGGGGCCGTGCCGTGCAGTGTGGTGGCGGCGGCTGGGGAGAGAGCAAGAGACGGCGTCGAAGACGCTGCTGTGGGCCGAGAGAGAGGGCGAGAGGGAAGCGAGGGAAGCCTCGCCCCCGGCTCCACTCCGGGCGGCTGTCTGCGGGTGGGTACCACGGGGGTACCGTGCCGCGCACGCGAGGTACAAGCGCCGGGGATGGGGGTGACCCCCTCCTCCTTCCACCAACCCCCCACCTCTGTTGTCGTCCCCGGGCCGTCAGCGAGACGCCGCATTTCTCTCTCTGTCTCCCCGCCGAGCCGCCACGTGCCGCCCTGCCGGCCGGTTCCCCGTTAGGGCCGTCTCTGCTGCGCTCCTCTTCAGTTCTCGTCTCCGGGATGGGAGTCTCTCCGTCTCCGTCGTCTCTCTCTTCTCCCCTGGCGTGCGGGCGCGAGGGGGTAGGGAGGGAGACGGAACAAAAACTGGGCCGTCCAACCGTCCGCCGGTGCGCTTCTTCGGGAGCGCTCGGGTTGGGGTGGTGTGGCGGCTTAGCTTTGAGCTTGCGACCTCAGATCAGACGTGGCGACCCGCTGAATTTAAGCATATTAGTCAGCGGAGGAAAAGAAACTAACGAGGATTCTCTCAGTAACGGCAAGCGAAGAGGGAAAAGCCCAGCGCCAAATCCCCACCCCGCAGTGGGGCGCGGGACATGTGGCATACAGAAACCCCCTTCCCCAGCGGTGCTCTCAGGGGACCCAAGTCCTTGTGATCGAGACTGCAGCCCGCGGACAGTGTGAGGCCAGTAACAGCTCCCCAGCATGCTGGGCCTGGGGCTTCTTGGAGTCGGGTTGGGAATGCAGCCCAAAGTGGGTGGTAAACTCCATCTAAGGCTAAATATTGGCACAAGACCGATAGCCAACAAGTACCGTAAGGGAAAGTTGAAAAGAACTTTGAAGAGAGAGTTCAAGAGGACATGAAACCGTTAAGAGGTAAATGGGTGGGGCCGGCGCAGTCCGCCAGGAGGATTCAACCCGGCGAGTTGCAGTCGGCCGGCGCGGGTTTGGCGGATCCTGGCCTCCATCTCCCCTCCATCCCCTGGGCACCCGCCTACGGGGGGGGGCCGGGGGGAGCGGGCCGGCTCGGGGACCGCCGCCCGGCCTGCGGCCGGCCCTGGCCAGGTGCATTTCCTCTGCGACGGTGTGCAGCGACCGGCTTCGGGCCAGCTGGGAAGGCCTCCGACAGGCAGGTGGCCCAGCGGGTGTTACGGCCCCTGGGCAGCACGTCTCGCCGAATCCTGGGGCCGAGGGAGAGGACCGCTGCCGTGCCCTCCTCCCTCCCCATCGGCGGCGCCGTGGCGGGGGGTGTCTCTCCTTGGCGGGGGCAGCGTCCTCGCAGTGCAGCGTTTTGCGCAGGGGTGCAGGGGCCGGGCCCGCTGGGCCCCGGCGCCGCTGTCAACCGGGTACCGGACCCCATCGGGCACCTGGGTACAGTTCTGGGCCCCCTACTAAGGTCCACTCGCATTCGTGTCTGTACAGGGCCACTTCACTGGAGGTGTTCAGGTAATGTCTCAGTCCGATGGCGAGCCGGACTGTCCAGTGGGAAGCCTCAAATCCACGCGCCGCGTGGCGCTCAGTAACATCCCGTGGCGCCGCGTGGCGTGTCATGGCTGCGTTCCAAAACACCTTGTGTTTTGGACAAATTACCGATCTTGACTTGGGTGGACGAGCCACCCTTGCTTAACCCGGAAAAGGTGCGGAGACGTGTGTCTCTGCTCGTAAAATAGCCAAATGCCTCGTCATCTAATTAGTGATGCGCATGAATGGATGAATGAGATTCCCACTGTCCCTACCTACTATCCAGCGAAACCACAGCCAAGGGAACGGGCTTGGCGGAATCAGCAGGGAAAGTAGACCCTGTTGAGCTTGACTCTAGTCTGGCGCTGTGAAGAGACATGAGAGGTGTAGAATAAATGGGAGGCCGGGCGTGTGCTCGGCGGTGTGGGGCGACCTGCCCGTCGGCATCCCGGCCGTCAGTGAAATACCACTACTCTGATCGTTTTTTCACTTACCCGTTGAGGCGGGGAGGCGAGCCCCGAGGGGGGCTCTCGCTTCTGGCGCCAAGCGGCCGGCGCGCGCCGGCCGCGACCCGCTCCGGGGACAGCGGCAGGTGGGGAGTTTGACTGGGGCG
>WBND01001441.1:20298-34438 GCA_013398595.1 Tychaedon coryphoeus
AATTGTGTTGTGTTGTTAATAAATTTCTGTTTATACCTTTTTAAGTTTTAAGCCTGCTTTGCCTTTACTCCTAAATTCGATCCCCAAGAGAAATTAAATCTATTAAAATTGACATATCCCAGTCACACCGTGACAGTCCTAAAGCAGCCATTCTAGCCAAGTCAGGTTTGTCCCTGACATGAGGTTTCATGGAATCACAAGAGGTTCATAATATAAACCCACCTTCTCCCTGTGCTTCCTTTATTTAGAAAATGCAGGTCCCCTAGAAACGAGATAATTTGCTTGCTAGGCTTTTGAAAATCCTTAGGGCCTGATTCCTTCAAGAAGAAAAAGGATGCCATTCTGAGACACGCAGCAGTTATTTTCTGTGGCACCAGAAGGAAAGAGAGCAGCTTGTGCCTTTTCCTAGGAGAAATTTTTGCGCCTAATGTGACACAGAACTATAGGATGGTTAGGGTGGGAAGGGGACTTAAAGACCACAGTGTGTCCAAGCCTCTTGCCCTGGGCAGGGACACCTTCGCTGGGCCAAGCATGGCAGCTCACTTCTCCTGCTCCCCCACCTCCCATCATGTTCAGCTTCTTGCCGGGGTGATCGTGCTCCGGTATGACTTTCCAAACTCAATTATCTCCAAGGAAAGAATTGGAAGCCTAGTTTAAATTTAATTCCACCCTATCCCACTAGGAGGACTACAGAGAAGGATGGCTGAATAAGCAGGAGGTGTGAGAAATCCATTTGGCTTTTGAGCTGATGAATGGTGTGATCTTGACAACCGATACTTTCCTAAGGACTTCTCCAAGCATGGCTATGCCAGCAGGAATCTGCATTAAAAACCAAATGAAATGCTAGAAGAATTTCAGGATAATTTTTGTTTTTGAGGAAACTTTATCAAAGCCAGCAGTAACGAATGGGCTTCTGGACGTTAAAAAATGCCGTCTGGATCGGTTATTTTGCCAATTGACAGTAGGTGCTGGTAATAACTTCCTTTTGGGCTCAACAACTGTAACGGTGACTTTTGCACTGTTTAGCCAGTATCTTCATAAAGTTCTCTGCTACAGACAGGGGCGAGGTGAGGAATCTGTATGAGATTTTCCATGAAAATTTTGTTTTACTGTTGTTGCCTTGGTCCTGTTATAAATGAGAAACAACGTCTCAACATTCAGCAAAATTTAGATTGCGTTATTTTATATAGACAGAGGAAGCAGCACGCTGGGGAAAACTTGGTTTGCCGCTTCCTTTTTATAGTACAGTTTTCCTTATAGTAATCAATAATTGCTGTTGTTTTGTTGTAGTATTTCGGCAAGGTAAGCAAGCTTCCGTGGGACAGCTCTTCAGACAATTGGTCATGTAACCATCTGGTCTTGGTAGATAAGAAACAGAAGAAGTGGGAAGCCTGATCTTTAGCAGATAGTTGCGATTGATTACAAAAAGGCAGGAAATCTAATTCTGCAGAATCTGTTGGGCTGTGTGAAAGCCTTGTTTTGCAAGCTGTCAGTAGATACAACTTCTTTAGAAAACATAATATTCATAACAGGGGGATTTCAAATAGAATTATTTAATCATATATTTTCCTTTCTTTAGCGTCATGCTTCATTTCAGACCTAAGTATTCTGGTTTATACAAACCCTAATACTCTTATGATTTACACAAATCTTTTATCAATTATCACAATTTCCCCACTTCTTTTTTTTTATCACATTGATTCGTGTTCAGGCTTCAAATTTCCTCAGTAATTTTTGTACTAGATTTAATTCATTTATTGCCATTAATTTTGTTGCCATCTCAGGTTTTACTGGTATTGCAGCAACTTGTATTCCTTGATCCGAGATTGCATTACTCAAATGAAGCATGGAACAAAACAAGAGATGAACAATAGTTCTAATAATGCAGATATTAACATAAAACTTAATTTCTTTTACTAAGCTTCTCCTAACAGGTTATTCTACCAATTATCATTAAGCATAGAGTTCCAGGTTTGTATATGTACATGGGCTATTCATTTTCTTTCTTCTGCAAATTTAATAATTACTTTACCATTTTTATTAATTTCTAAGCAGCATTCAGAATGATTGAACTTCTTAGTCACTCCTTTTTCTTCAGCTAATAGATAGTCCAGGGCTAGTCGATTTTGATATACTGCTGCTCTAGTTTGAGTGAGTTGTTTAGCTGTCAGTTCCATTGCTCCAGCTGTTTGGTTGGAAGTAATTTCTACTACGGCTTGTAGCCTGATAATTCTATTTAGCATATAATTGGAGTGCGATAACCCCACTCATCATCTTTCCAAATTTGTGTGCCCCCTATGACGGGGCTCCTTTTGTTTCAATACAAAGTTTCATACAAAGAAACTCCTAACACTTTATTACCTTTTTCTTTTGGTAATGTAAAAAAATGCAGGCTAGATAATCTCTCCAGTGCATGTCCCTTTCCATCTTTTTGGTAGGGTATTATAAGTTCTTTTCCCACACATCCAAAATATTCCGTCTGGGGCTTTCCAGCTTAGTTTAACCAATTCAGGTTGTTGCCTGTTGGGGGTTGGGTTTTTTTGTTCATTGACTGTGTGAGTTTAGAGAATTTTTCCCATTATGATGTTAACAAAGCCTGCCAGCTACACCTAGGATCTTCTGATGACCCTAGGAGAAAAGGGGTAGGTGGGACTGGGCTTCCGGGCAGGGCTACTCGTGTTTCCAGCGGGTTTCGGTGCGGAGGGACCCCGGTCTGCTCCACACGTAGGCAGAAGGCAGGAGAGCTGGATGCCTGTGTCAACTTCCCTGCATCTGTCCTGCTCAGCCTCCTACCTCTGGGAATACAACTGGTCTCTGGATGCAACGGTGAGCGAGGAGCCTGTGCCCACCTGAGCCCAGCCCGGCCGCGGCTGCTCGCCTCCACCTCCCTCGCTCCCGCCTGCTCCCGCAGCTGTGCCGGCCCTGCCACGTGTTACATCCCCGGGAACGGACACAGACGGAGTGCGTCGGCGGCCAAAGAAAGGACTGCAACTGGGTTATTTTCTTCTGTTTTTGTCAGTAATTTTAATAACTGCTGTTGTTTTCTACCTGTGCGATTAGATATAGTAGTAAAATAGCTGTTACTTCTACCCCTTATCTCTGCCTTGAGTCCTTGATTTCAAAACAATTATAATACTTAGAGGGGGTGAAATTAAATTCTCTATTTCAAAGGGGAACTTCTGCCTTTTATCGGCAGAACTCTGTCCTAGAAACAAGGACATTGCCAATAGGTTCTTACGCTTTTTACTTCTTCGTATTCTTATTCTACCAGCATTGTCCTGTAACATTGTTCTTTATACAATTACCCTTACTTAACTTTCCCCAATATCCTTTTTGAGCTTTGGGCCACCAAGACTGACTGCTTGTATTTGTAATCAGGATAGTCTTACAGGGGGCGTGCTCCACATATTGGGTAAAGCTGGTTCCCTGACGTGTTATACATACCTCTCCTATTACCTCATGACTTAGAACCCGCCCTTCAGGTCTGTTGACTCCCCTCAATATTTCCGTTTGATTCCACTGTAACAACTGCTCTGGCCTAATCCCTCCCACCTCCATGGCCATTGTTCAGTCTTTTGCATTCCTCCACAGATCCAACAGTAAGTTCAGTTCAGTTCAGTAGTAATTTCTTTCATTAGTTCTACCAAGAAATTCTTTCCCAAGGTGGGTAAGTCGCGTTTGCTGAGTTTTTGTTTCACTTTCTTGTACAAGTTAAAACTTCCCTTATGGTTTCCCTTATGGTTTGTCCTTGTTCCCTTTAACACTTTGGTTATCTTCTTTATCAGTTCCTCCTTGTAGTGATCTTGCACTCCTCCCTGATCTGAATATCCCCACATACCTTCTTTTGTAAAGCAGAGGTATGCTTCTCCTACTGGGCAACTTTGGTATGCTGATGGAGCCCACCCTCTTTTTCCCAAATTGGTGGCTACTCAGTAACTTTTTCCCATGATAGTGCAGGTTTCTAAGTTGTGCTTATTATAGCAGGCCGAATTGATGTGTGTGTGGAAGGCAAGGGTGGATACCGTGCATCCGCCGTACCTAATTGTCTGGTAACACTTGGAACAAGTATCAGCATTGTTTCCTTTTATCAGGATTAGCAATTGGATGACTTCCATGACTGTTTTCATCCCTCTGCCTCCCTCAAGGCCTACGGGGTTGCTACCAGTAGCTGAGGTTTGTTTAATCTTCTCGGCAGCAGGGAGTATGTCCTGGGGTCTCCCACTTTGTCTTCCTCTTTTGTTATAATTTCCTAATTTTGTCTCAGCTTTTAGCTTTAACATTCCAGTACAAGGTACAGCAGTCACAGCATGGTATACGCAACACTTTCCAGCACTCTTTTGCCAATACCTCCGCTTTGGCTTTCTCTTTTTTTTTCTTGTTCTCAAATAACTCCCACCAGTTATGATCATCAGTTTCGAATTTTTTTTTCCTTTGTGCTGATAGGGTATTAAGTACCTTAACCTTAACAGTTTCCTTATATTCATTCCTTTTATATTGGACACATAATGCGAATGGGAGATAACAACCTTAGGAATGACAGCACCACATCTCAGTACAATATGGATACACTTTTTGCTAATTTTCCGGTAAATTGTCTTTGACACTTCTCAGCTGTAGATTTTTACTGTTTCTTAGGTATTTTCCGTTCAACAGGCACCAGAAATTCCCATTTACAAAGCAAAATTATTATATAAGTCACAGGTGTTATGGGAGCATGATCTAGGATTAGGGGAGAGGTCTGGTTGTGGGTGTTAGTGTTTTGTGAACATGGTGTATAGTAGGGGCGGGTCTGAGTTATTGTGTTAGGATTATGGTGGCATGGTCAAGAATTAGGGGAGGGGTTTAAGCATGGGTGTTAGGGTTCTATGGGCATGGTCTAGGTTTAGGGGAGCGGTCTGGGTGTGGGTGTTAGTGTTATGGCGGCGTGGTCTAGGCTTAGGGGAGGGGCCTGGTTGTAAATGTCAGTGTAAATGGGGTGTGGTCTACGATTAGGGGTCTGTGCTAAGGAAGGTTGTTAGTGTTATGGGGGCATGGCCTAGAGTTAGGATAGGGGTGTGGGGTTGGGTGTTAGGGTTATGGGGGCAGGGTCAAGGGTTAGGAGTGGGGTCTGTGTGTGGGTGTCAGTGTTATGGGGGCGTTGTGTAGGGTTAGGCATCTGTGCTAGGAGTGGGTGTTAGTGTTATGGGGTAAGGTCTAGGGCTACAAGAGGATTCTGGGTGTGGGCGTTAGGATTATGGGGGCGTGGTCTAGGTTAGGGGAGGGGTCTGGCTGTGGGTGTTAGGGCTATGGGGGCATTGTCTAGAGTTATGCGAGGCATCTGCGTGTGAGTATTTGGGTTATTAGGGCATGGTGCAGGGTTAAGGGAGGGGTATGGAAGTCGGTGTTTCTGTTATGGGGGCATGGCCAAGGTTTAGAGGTCTGTGATAGGGATGGGTGTTAGGGTTATGGTGGCGTGGTCTAGTGTAGAGACAAGAGGTCTGTGTATGAGTGTTAGGGTTATGGGGGTGTGGCCTATGATTAGGAGTCCGTGCTATGGGTTCATGTTAGGGTTATGGATGCGTGGACAAGGGTTAGAGTACGGGACTGGGTGTGCATGTTAGGGTTATGGGGACGTGGCCTAGGGTTAGGTGTCTGTGCCAATGGTTGGTGGTAGGGTTATGGGGACGTGGTCTAGGGATAGGGAAGCGGTCTGGGTGCAGGTGTTAGGGTTATGGGTTCGTGGCCGAGGGTTAGGGGTCTGTGCAAGATGTGGGTGTTGGGGTTATGGGGGCGTGGTCGAGAGTTAGGGAATGGGTCTGGTTGTGGGTGTCAAGGTAATGGGGTCGTGGTCTGGGATTAGAGGTCTGTGCTAGTGGTTGGTGTTAGGATTATGGGAGTGTGGCCTAAAGTTAGGGAAGGGGAGTGGGTGTGGGTTTTAGTGCTATGAGGGCGTAGTCTATGGTTAGTGGAGGGGTCTGTGGGCAGGTGTTACGGTTATGGGTGCATGGTCTAGGGTTAGGGGTCTGTGCTAGTGGTTGGTGTCAGGGTTCTGGGGACATGGTCTAGGGATAGGGAAGGTGTCTGGGTGCTGGTGTTAGGATTTGGGGGCGTGATCTGAGGGTTGGGGAGGGTTCTAAATGAGGGCTTTAGGGTTATGGGGCGTGGTTTAGGGTTAGGGGAGGGTTTTAAGCATGCATGTTAAGGTTATGGGGGAGTGGTCTATGGTTTGGGTGCGGTGTAGGTGTGGGTGTTAGTGGTATGGGGGTGTCGCCTAGATTTAGGGGAGCGGTTTGGATGTGGGTGTTACTAGTATGGAGGTGTCGTCTAGATTTAGAGGAGCAGTTTGGGTGTGGGTGTTAGGGTTATGGGGCTGTGGTCTAGGGTTATGGAATGGGTTTGGGTGTGGCTGTCAACTGTTATGGGGGCGTGGTCTAAGGTTAGGGTTCTGTGGTAGCAGTTGGCATTAGGGTTATGGTAGAGTGGTCTAGTGTTAGGGAAGGGGTCAGGGTGAAGGTGTTAGTGTTATGGTGGCGTGGGCTAGGATTAGGGATCTGTGCTATGGGTGGGTGTTAGGAGTGTGGGGGTGTGGTCTAGGGGTAGGCGATATGTGTAGGGGTGGGTTTTAAGTTTAAGGGGGCACGGTCTCAGGTTAGGGGAGGGGTCTGGCTGTGTATCGTAGCGTTATGGGGTCGTGGTCTAGGGTTCTGATAGGAGTCTGTGTGTGGGTGTCAGTGTTATGAGGGCATGGTCTACTTTTAGGGGACTGTGCCAGGGGTGCGTGTTAGTGTTATTGGGGTGTGGTCTAGGGTTAGGCGAGAGGTTTGGGTGTGGGTGTTAGGATTATGGGGGCATGGCCTAGGGATAGGGGAGGGTCCGGTGGGAGAGTACTAGCCCTACCGGGGTGTGGTCTAGGGTTAGGAAAGGAGTCGGGGTTTGGTGTTTACTGTTATGGGCATGTGGTCTAAGGTTAGGGGAGGGGTCTGGGCGTGGGTTTTTGGGTCATTGAGGGCGTGGTATAGAGGTAAGGGAGGGGTCTGGGCGTGGGTGTTAGTGTTGTCGATCCCTGGCCTAGGGTTAGGGGTCTGTGCTACGGGTGGGTGGTAGGTTTATGAAGGCATGGCATGGGGTTAGGGGTGGGGTCAGTGGTAGAGGTTGATATTAGGGTTATGGGGGCATGGTCTAGAGTTAGGAGATCCGTCTGGATGTGGGTGT
The DNA here is from genome assembly GCA_013398595.1 of Tychaedon coryphoeus. Taxonomy (NCBI): domain Eukaryota; kingdom Metazoa; phylum Chordata; class Aves; order Passeriformes; family Muscicapidae; genus Tychaedon; species Tychaedon coryphoeus. Next base: position 27,490 of record WBND01001441.1, read on the forward strand.
TAGTGGTTTGGGGGCGTCATCTAGATTTAGGGGAGTGGTCTGTGTGTGGGTGTCAGTGCTATGGGGGCGTTGTCTAGGAATAGGGGTCTGTGTTAGTGGTCGGTGTTAGGATTATGGGCACGTGGCCTGGAGTCAGGGGATAGGTCTGGGTGTGTGTTAGGCTTATGGGCGTGTGGCCTAGGGCAAGGGGATGGGTCTGGATGTGGGTTTTAGTGCTATGGCAGCGGCGTCTAGGGTTAGGGGAGGGGTCTGAGTATGGGTCTTAGGGTTATGGTTGCGTGGACTAGGGTTAGGGGACAGGACTGGGTGTGGGTGTTTGGGTTATGGGGGCATAGCCTAGGGTTAGGGGTCTGTGCTAGTGGTTGGTGTTATGGTTATGGAGACATGGTATAGGGATAGGGAAAGGGCCTGGGTGTGGGTGTTACGATTATGGGAACGCAGCCTAGGGTTACGCGAGGGGTCTGGGTGTGGGTGTTAGGGTTATGGGTGCAGGGTCTAGGGTTAATGAAGGGGGGTGTGTGTGATTGTTAGAGTTATGGGGGCGTGGCCTATGATTAGGCGTCTGTGCTATGAGTCAGTGTTAGGGTTATGGTTGCCTGGACTAGGGTTAGGGGACAGGACTGGGTGTGGGTGTTAGGGTTATGGGGCCGTGGCGTAGAGTTAGGGAAGAGTCTGGGTGATAGGGTCATGGGGGCATGGTCTAGAGTTAGAGGTGAGGTCTGGGTTTAGGTGTTTGGGTTTTAAGGGTGTTGTCCAAGGCTGTGGGATGTGCCTAATTGAGCATGTTAGTGTTATGGGGGTGTGGTCGAGGGTTAGGGGAGGCGCCTGGTTATGGGGGCAAGGTCTAGGGTTAGGGTTTGTACTAGTGTAATATGTTAGGGTTTTGGGGGCATGGTCTAGGCGTAGGGGAGGGGTCTGGGGGTAGATGTAAGGGTTAAGGGGGCGTGGGCTTAGGTTAGTCGAGGGCTCTGCGAGTGGGTGTTAGGGTTATGGAAGCGTGGTCCAGGGTTGGGGGAGGTGTCTGTGTGTGGGTGATAGGATTATGGGGGCGTGGCCTAGGGTTGAGCGAGAAGTCTGGGTGTGGCTCTTAGGGTTATGGGGGCGCAGCCTAATGTTAGGAGTTAGGTCTTTCTGTGGGTGTTGGGGTTATGAGGGTGTGGCCATGGGTTAGGGGAGGAGTCTGGGTGTCGGTGTATGGGTTATGGGGATGTGGTCTAGGGTTAGGGGAAGAGTGTGGGCGTGGGTGTTAGGGTATGGGTTCTTGGCAGAGGATTAGGGGTCTGACCAAGGTGTGGGAGTTAGGGTTATGGGGGCGTGGTCTAGAGTTAGGGGAGGGGTTTAAGGGTGGGTGTTTGGGTTATGGAGGTATGGCCATGGTTTAGGGAAGGGTTCTGGGTGTGCATGTTAGTGTTTCAGGCACCTGGTCTAGGGTAAGGGGGGGGGTCTGGGTGTTAGTGTTAGGGTTATGGAGATGTGGTCTAGAGTTAGGAGAGGGTTCTGGTTGTGGGTGTTAGGGTTATGGGGAGTGGTTTAGGATTGGGGGTCTGTGCTAGTGTTGGGTGTCAGGATTATGGGAGCATGGCCTAGAGTTATTAGAGGGGTCTGGTTGTGGGTGTTAGGGTTATGGGGAGTGGTTTAGGATTGGGGGTCTGTGCTAGTGTTGGGTGTCAGGATTATGGGAGCATGGCCTAGAGTTATTAGAGGGGTCTGAGTGCGGGTGTTAGGCTTATGGACGCGTGGGCTACGGTAAGGGGACAGGTCTGGGTGTTGCTGTTAGGGAGAGGGGTCTGGGTGTTGGTGTCAGTGTTATGGGGCCGTGGTGTAGGGTTAGGGATCTGTGCTATGAGTGGGTGTTAGTGTTATGGGGGCAAGGTCTAGGGTTACGTGATGGGTCTGGGTTAGGGTTAGGGCTAGGGTTAGGGGAGGGGTCTGGGTATGGGTGTTAGGGTTATGGGTGCATGGTCTAAGGTTAGGGATCTGTGCTAGTGGTTGGTGTTACGGTTATGGGGGCATGGTCTAGAGATAGGGAAGGTGTCTGGGTGTGGGTGTTAGGGTTTTTGGGGCGTGGTCTAGGGTTAGGGGATGTGTTTCCGGGTGGGTGTTAGGGTTATGGGGCATGGTCTGAGGGTTTTGGCAGGTTCTAAATGTGGGTGTTAGGGTTATGGGGGCGCGGCCTAGGGTTGGGGAAGTGGTCTGATGTGAATGCTAGGCTTATGGGGGTGTGGTTTAGGGTTAGAAGAGGGGTTTAACCATGCGTGTTAGGGTTATGGGGGCGTTGTCTAGGGTTATGGGAGGGGTCTGGGTGCGGGTGTTAGTGTCATGGTGGCATGTATTAGGGTGAGGGGAATGGTCTCCCTGTGGGTGCTTGGGTTATGGGGGCGTTGTCTAGAGTTACTGGAAGGGTCTGGGAGTGGGTGTTAGGGTTATGTGGTCATGGCCTAGGGTTAGGGGTCTGTGCTGGTATCCGTGTTAGGGTTATGGGGGCGTGATCTAGGGTTAGGGGAGGTGTGTGGTTGTAGGTGTCAGTGTAATGGGGGCGTGGTCTATGATCAGGGGTCTGTGCTAAGGGTGAGTGTTAGTGTTATGGGGGCGTGGCCTAGAGTTAGGGGAGGGCTCTGACTTTTGGTGTCAGTGTTATGGGCCCGTGGTCTAAGGTTAAGGGTTTGTGCCAGGGGTCGGTGGTAGTGTTATGGAAGCATGGTCTAGGGTTAGGGGAGGGGTCTGTGGGTGGGTGTTAGGGTTATGGGGGCGTGGTCTATGTTTAGGTGTTTGTAATAGTGTTGGATGTTAGGATTGTGGGGCCGTGGTCTAGGTGTAGGGGAGGGGTCTGGGGGTGGGTGTATGGCTTAAGGGGACATGGTTTAGGGTTAGGAGAGGCATCTGGGCATGGGTGTCAGTGATATGGGGGCATGGTGTAGGTTTAGTGGTCTGTTCTAACGGTGGGTGTTAGTGTTATGGAGGCATCGTCTGGGGTTAGGGGAGGGGTCTAGGTGTGGTTCTTAGGGTTATCGGGGTGTGGCTTAGAGTAATAGAAGGGGTCTGAGTGTAATTCTTAAGGTTATGGGGACATCGTCTAGAGTTAGCTGTGGGATCTGGTTGTGGGTGTCGGTGTTATGGGTGCCTGGTCTACGATTAGGGGTCTGTGCTATTGGTGGATGATAGGGTTATGGGCATGTGGCCTAGAGTTAGGGGAGGAGTCTGGCTGTGGTTGTTAGTGTTTTGTCCACGAGGTCTAGGGTAGGGGAGGGGTCTGTGTTATTGTGTTAGGAGTATGATGCCGTAGTCCAGAGTTAGGGGAGGGGTTTAAGCATGGGTGTTAGGGTTATGTGGGCATGGTCTAGATTTAGGGGAGTGGTCTGGGTGTGGGTGTTCCTGTTATGGGGGCATGGCCTAGAGTTAGGGGAGGGGTCTGGCTGTGGGTGTCAGTGTTATGGGCCGGTGGTCAAAGGTTAAGGTTCTGTGCTAGGGGTCGGTGTTAGGGTTATGGAAGCATGGTCTAGGGTTACGGGGGGTGTCTCTGTGTGGGTGATAGGATAATGCGGATGTGGCCTAGGGTTAGAGGAGGGTACTGGCTGTTGGCGTTAAGAGTTATGGGGGCATGGTATAGGGTTAGGGGAGAGGTCTGAGTGTGGTTCTTAGGGTTATGGAGGCGCAGCCTAGTGTTAGGGGTTAGGTCTTTTTGTGGGTGATGTTGTAATGGGGTCGTGGCCATGGGTTAGGGGAGGGTTCTGGGTGTTGGTGTTAGGGTTATGGAGGTGTGGTCTAGAGTTAATAGAGCGTTCTGGTTCTGGGTGTTAGGGTTATGGGGGCGTGGTCTAGGACTGGGGGTCTGTGCTAGTGTTGGGTGTCAGGATTACGGGCGCGTGGCCTAGACTTTTGAAGGGGTCTGAGTGCGGGTGTTAGGCTTATGGACGCGTGGGCTACGGTAAGGGGACAGGTCAGGGTGTTGCTGTTAGGGTTATGGGGGCTTCGTCCAGGGTTAGGGAAGAGGAGTGGGTGTGAGTGTTAGGGTATAGGGGGCAAGGTCTAGGGTTACAAGAAAGGTCTGGGTGTTGGTGTCAGAGTTATGGGGGCAAGGTCTAGGGTTACGTGATGGGTCTGGGTGTGGGTGTTTGGGTTATGGGGGCGTGGCATAGGGTCAGATGAAGCATCTGGCTGTGAGTGTTAGGGTTATGGGGGTGTGGTCTATGGTTAAGGGAGGGATATGGATGTGGCTGTTTGTGTTATGGGAGCATGGCCAAGGTTTAGAGGTCTGTGCTAGGGATGGGTGTTTGGGTTATGGTGGCGTGGTCTAGAGTTAGGGGAGGCGTTTAAGGGTGCGTGCTTAGGTTATAGGGGTATGGTCTACGGTTAGGGGACGGGTCTCAGGGTGCATCTTAGTGTTACAAGTGACTGGTCTAGGTAAGGGGCGGGGTCTGGGTATGGGTGTTACGGTTATGGGGGCATGATCTACAGATAGGGAAGGTGTCTGGGTGCAGGTGTTAGGGCTTTGGGGGTGTGGTGTGGGGTTAGAGGATGTGTTTCCGGGTGGGTGTTAGGGTTATTGGGCGTGGTCTGAGGGTTTTGGAGGGTTTTAAATGTGAGTGTTAGGGTTATGGGGGCGCGGCCTAGGGTTGGGGGAGGTGTCTGATGTGGATGCTAGCCTTATGGGGGTGTGGTTTAGGCTTAGGAGAGGGATTTAAGCATGCATGTTAGGGTTATGGGGGCGTGGTCTATGGTTTGCGGAGTGGTTTAGGTGTGGGTGTTAGTGGTAAGGAGCATCGTCTAGATTGAGGGGACCAATCTTGTTGTGGGTGTTAGGGTTATGGGGGCGTGGTCTAGGGTTATGGGAGGGGTATGGGTGTGGGTGTTAGTGTCATGGTGACGTGTATTAGGGTGAGGGGAATGGTCTCCCTGTGGGTGCTTGGGTTATGGGGGCATGTCTAGGGTTATGGGAGGGGTCTGGGTGTGGGTGTCAGTGTTATGGAGGTGTTGTCTAGGAATAGGGGTCTGTGCTCATGGTGGGTATTAGTGTTATGGAAGGGTGGCTCAGAGTTAAGGGAGAGGTCCGGGTGCGGGTGTTAGGGTTATGAGGTCGTGGTCTAGGGTTAGGGGAGGGGTCTGAGTATGGGTGTTTTTGTTACAGGGGTGTGGTCTAGAGTTAGGGGAGGGGTCTGGGCGACGGTGTTAGGGTTATGAGGGCGTGGTATAGGGTTAGGGGTCTTTTCTAGGTATGGGTGTTTGCGTTATGGGGGCGTGGTCCTTCCCTGTCTCTAGACTATGCCCCCATAACCGTAACACCAACCACTAGCACAGACCCCTAAGGCTAGACCATGCACCCATAACCCTAACACCCACACACAGTCCCATCCCCTATCCCTAGTCCACACACCTATAACCCTAACACCCGCACTCAGACTACTCCCCTAACCATAGACCACGTCCTCATAGCACTAAACCCCACACCCAGACCCCTCCCCTACCTCTTGGCCACGCTCCCATAATCCTAACACCCACCACTAGCACAGACCCCTAATCCTAGACCATGACCCCATTACCCTGACACCCACACCTTGCACAGACCCCTAACCATCGGCCACGAACCCATAACCCTAACACCCACACCCAGACCCCATCCCTATCCCTAGACCACGCCGCCATTACCCTAACATCCACCCTCAGTACAGTCCCCTAACCCTAAACCACGCCTCCATAACCATAATACCAACAGGCGGACCCCTCCCCTAACCCTAGGCCATGTCCTCATAACCCAAACACCGCCACCCAGACCCCTCCCCTAACCCATGGCCACACCCCCATAACCCCAACACCCACAGAAATACCCTACCTCTAACACTAGTCTGCGCCCCTATAACTCAAAGAATCACACCCAGACCACTCCCCTAACCCTAGACCACGCCCCCATAATCCCAACACGCACACCTAACACAGACCCCCAACCTCAGGCCACGTCCACATAACCCTAACACCCACTCCCAGACCCTTCCAGTAACTCTAGACCACGCCCTTATAACCCAAGCACCCACAGGGAGACCATTCCCCTCATCCTAATACACATCACCATGACACTAACACCCACATCCAGACTCCTCCCATAACCCTAGACCACACGCCCATAACCCTAGCACCCACAACCAGACTGCTTCCCTAAATCTAGACAACGCCCCCATATCACAAACACCCACACTTAAACTGCTCCCCAAACCATAGACCATGCCCCCATAACCCTAACATGCATGCTTAATCCCCTCTTCTAACCCTAAACCACACGCCCATAAGCCTAGCGTGGACATTAGACCCCTCCCTCAACCCTAGGCCACACCCCCATAACCCTAACACCCACATTTGGAGCCCTCCAAAACCCTCAGACCACGCCCCATAACCCTTACACCCACCCTGAAACCCATATCCTAACCCTACAGCACACTCCCAAAACCCTAACGCTCGCACCCAGACACCTTCCCTGTCTCTAGACCATGCCCCCATAACCCTAACACCAACCACTAGCACAGACCCCTAACCCTAACCATGCACCCATAGCCCTAACACCCACACCTAGACCCCTCCCCTAACCCATGGCCACGCCTCTGTAAGAGTCGGTCCAAAGTTTTCTCTGATCTGCCTCACAACCATCATCAGACTGAGACCCTGGGACCCCACCACTCGCCCTGAACCAAAGTTCCCATGAGCAGCCTTCTGGGGGAACCCACCAAAAAGAAGAGGTGAAGCCCCTCTAACTACTTTGGATTGTACAAGTAATACTTAGACAGTAAAAATTACTGCATGAAAGATCAGCTTGCCTATCTATGCAAAGATGAGAGCAAGGCTGAAGCCCCATCAAGGATCTTTAGTGAGAACCTGGCTCCAAATCCACCATGAAAATCTTGAACGCTTTTGCAACACAAACAATAAAACTTGTTTAATAACCGTGCCAGCTTTCAGACATTCC
>WBND01001441.1:34588-79136 GCA_013398595.1 Tychaedon coryphoeus
CAGCCCTTTCTTCTTCTGGTCTTTTTTGTTTTTTTTTTTCCTCCCTGCTGTTTTTATACTTGATACTAAAATAGCCAATATATATTTAATGCATGGAATCCCTGCAATGGTTTCTACTTGATAATACTTGACACAAAGGCTGGGGCTAAGTCTCATCAGCAGCAATAATTGTTTGCCAGACACAAATATCCCACAGGTGCGAGATGAAAACATGCCCTAGTGATACAGAGGGAAAAAAAATCCACTGTCCTGGGGTATCACAAGGCAGAAGCACAAGTATGGAATTACTCTGGCCGACATAGGCACAGCTAATAACATGATCATTTCAATCACACATTAGAGTCTTCATGGAATTTGTAATTTGCTAAAACTCCCCATCTCCCACTTCATTATGAGAACACGAGGAGGAAGCAAGCCTGTATTCTGCAATATTGTATTGCTACAATACCTACACTTCATGCAGCCTTCTGTGATAAATATGCGTGATGCAGAGAATTAATTTCTCTGTGTAGTGGAACGTGAGAACTACTGTGTGGTGTGCACGCTTCCTTGTTAGCTCTAAGTACACTCCGGTGCTTTTTGCTAGGCAGAGCTGAAAGAGTGCATGGCACTCTTACAAGAAGCAGGGCAGACTGCTATGACACAGGGGGTCTAGAAGAAAAGTGCGCATCCCAGGCGTGTTTTTGCAGCAAAAAAACCTAGCAGCAGAGTGTTCTATGTGAGAAGTAGATGACAATTCTTCTCCGTTAGAGAGAAACCACCTTGACACAAAACACTAAGATGGAAGCTGAAAAGCAAAAGAGTGCTCTGTGCAGTGTACCAGTTTTCAGTGACTCCTGGTAAGAAGGAAGATCAAAGTCAGTTAGCTTAGCTACTACATACCTAATCGTCATGCAGCCTTTTGTGGTAAACATGATGCTTGCTGTTAGGCTCCGGGAAGCAGGCAACACATTGGTATGTGCAGTGGAAGGGGAAAAATGGACAAATGCTGTGTGGTGTGCATGCTTTCTATTTAACTTTAGGTACACTTCTGTGTTTTTCACTATACAGAGTTGAAAGCGTGCATGGCACTCTTAGAAGAAGTAGGGCAGACTGATATTAAACAGAGGGTTTAGAAGAAAAGTGCACGTCCCAGGCGTCTTTTGGCAGCAGGAAAACCTAACAGCAGAGTTTTCTGTGTGAGGAGTAGAAGACAATTCACCTCCGTTAGAGAGAAATCGATGCAGGACACAAAGCGTGGAGAAAGTGTGGACACCACACAGTAGTTCTCTTTCCACTATACATAGAAATGAGTTCTCTGCATCTCGAATATTTACCACAGAAGGCTGCATGATAAATTTGTATGTATTAGCAAAGCTAGCTGATGTTAATCCTGCTTCTTAGCACTAGTTACTGACAAGTGATATGCTGCGCAGAGCACTCTGGTGCTCTGCGGCTTCCTTCTTCATGCTTTGATTCCTGAGACGATTTTTCTCTAACGGAGGTGAATTGTTGCCTACTCCTCACACAGAACACTCTGCTGCTAGGTTTTTCTGCTGCCAAAACACACCTGAGACTTGCACTTTTCTTCTAGATCTTCTGTACCATAGCAGTCTGCCCTGCTTCTTGTAAGAGTGCCAAGCACTCTTTCAACTCTGCCTAGCGAAAAGCACCAACGTGTACTTAGAGCTAACAAGGAAGTGTGCACACCACACAGTAATTCTCACTTTCTACTACACATAGAAATTAATTCTCTGCATCTTGGTGTCCTGGGGTGATGTTCCAGTGCTTTGTATCCCCAATTATCCCCAATCGTGTGTCCTGTTCATGCCTGGAACTAAGTTCGGTGCTTTCAGAGCTGACTTTAAAGGTTTGTTTTGTCTAGATAGCCAATGCCCCTCCCCCCATCGTCTGGGCTTTTGCTTTTGCCTGCCTTGCTAGTTGCAGCTTTTGCTTGTTGCTTTTCCTGGCTGCTTTTGCTCCTGCTAGCTTGGCTTGCTTGCTTTTGCTTTGTTTTTTTCTTTGTTTTGTTTTTCTTCTTCCCTTTTCCTGACCACCGTCCAAACCTGTTCCGGACCGGACCTGGAAACATCAAGGAGCACCCGGAGTCTGCATTTTGTGAGAAGCTTCAGCCCTCCTCAGCATCGAAGACTTTCTGAGTTTTTCATCCTCTCAGACTGGTGAAAGAGTTTTTGTCATCTGAGGCTGTTTTTCTTGTGTTAGGGAGTAGTTTTGTTTGCTAAATAAACAGGTTCTTTCCACTTTTCCTCTGAGGAAATTCTTCCCGAACTCAGTGGTGGGGGGGAGGAGTCATGGGGGTTTGTTTTCTGGGGGGCTCCTTTTGGAGATTTTCCCCTAATTTGTCCTAAACCAGGACACTCGGGTATTTATCGCAGAAGGCTGCATGAAGTGTAGGTATTGTAGCAGCAAAGGTATCAGACATTGAACTTCCTTCTTAGCACTAGGTACTGGCAACCGGTACACTGTGTCGAAGCTATTTGGAGAGCACGTGCATTAAGAACGCCTTGTGTTCTGAAGAGCCTTGGAACAGTAAAGGTGCAGGGAGAAGCCAAGCACCATGTTCTGACATGGTCAGCAGCTGGGCTTTCCTTTTTCGTGGGGCAGGAGTGACCTCAGCTGACGGCGCTTGTGAACAAGCTCTTGCTGCACTTTTGCAACTGAGTACACTGCGCTGCGTAAAACCCGCGATCGCCCCAGGCCTGTCCGGGCTCTGTTTAAAGGTGGTTGTTTGGTATACGAGTGTGTGGTCCAGGATTAGGTGAGGGGTATGGGGTGTGTGTTAGGGTTATGAGGGCATGGCGTAAGGACAGGGGTCTGTGCTATGGTTGGGTTTTAGGGTGATGTGGGCGTGGTCTAGGATTAGGGGAGAAGTTTAAGGCTGGATGTTAGGGTTACGTAGGCGTGGTCTACGGTAAGGGGAGGGTTCTGGGTGCGCGTCCTAGTGTTATAGGGATGTGGTCTAGGGTTAGGGGAGGGGTCTAGGTGTGGGTGTTAGGGTTATGGGGATGTGGTCCAGGGTTAGGCATCTGTGCAAGGGTTAGGATGTTAGCATTATCTGGGCGTGGTCTAGGGTTAGGGGAGGGGTCTGGGTGTGAGTGTTAGGGTTATGGAGGCATGGTCTAGGGGTAGGGGAGGGGTTTGGGTGTGGATGTTACAGTTATGGGGGCATGGTCTAGGGTTAGGGAATGGGTCTGGGTGTCGGTGTTAAAGTTATGTGTGCGTGGTCTACCGTTAGGGGAGGAGACTTGGCATGGGTGTTAGGGTTATGGGGTCGTGGCTTAGGGTTACTGTTTTGTGATAAATGAGGGTGTCAAGCTTATGGGGGTGTGGTCTAGGGATAGCGAAGGGGTTTAAGGGTGGGTTTTAGTGGTATGGAGGTGTGATCTAGGATTGCGGTAGAGGACTGTGTGTGGATGTTAGGGTTATGGGAGCGTGGCCTAAGTTTAGGGAAGGGGTTGCTTCTAGAGGTGGGTGTTAGGGTTATGGGGGCTTGGTTTAGCGGTTAGGATAGGGGTCTGGTGTGGGTTTTAGCGTTATGAGGGAGTGGTTTAGGGTTAGGAGAGGGGTCTGGGTATGGGTTTTAAGGTTATGGCATCACGGTCTTGGGTTAGGGTTGAGATTTTAGGGTGGGTGTTAGGGTTATGGAGGCGTGGTCTAGGTTTAGGGAAGGGGTCTGGGTGTGGGTGTTAGTGTTATGGGGGCATGTTCTCGGGTTAGGGGTCTGTGCTACGGGTGGGTTTTTGCGCTATGGGGTTGTGGTCTAGGATTAGGGGAGGGGTCTGGATGTGGGTGTTGGAGTTATGAGGGCATGGTCTTGGGTTAGGGGAGAGGTTGAAGGGTGGGTGTTAGGGTTATGGGGGCTTGGTCAAGAGTTATGGGAGGGGACTGCATTTTAGGGTTATGGGGCATAGCCTAGGGTTATGGGAGGGGACTGAGCGTGGGTGTTAGGGTTAGGGGAGGATTTTCTAGGTTTAGGTGTGGGGTCTGGGTGTGGGTGATAGTGTTAGGGTGGCGTGATCGAGGGTTAGGGTTCTGTGCTTGGGGTGGGTGTTAGGGTTATGAGGGCATGGTTTAGGGTTAGTGGAGAGGTCTCGGTGTGGTTATTGGGGTTATGGGGGCATGGCCTAGAGTAAGGGGAGGGGACTGGGGTGATATTAGGGTTATGGGTGCGTGGTCTAGGGTTAGGGGAGTGGTCTGGGTGTGAGTGTTAGGGTTATGGGGGTGTAGCCTAAGGTTAGGGGAGGGATCTGCATGTTGGTTTTATGGTATGGGGGCATGGTCTAGGGTTTGGGGCTGAGTCTGGGGCTTGGTATTAGGGTTATTGGGGTTTTGGCCCTTTGCATTCATGAAACTCATCCAGCTTTTCTCAGCATCAGAGACCTTTCCCTTGTTTTTCCCTGTGGGACCCTGGAGGTGGACTGTGGTCAGGACAAACTCATGTGCTCTCTATATTCTGGTCTTTAAACTTGTGGTTTATTGCATAGGGCGTGGGTAAAAAGGGCCCTGCCAGGAGCTGCCAGCCGCAGCTCAGAGCAGGGTAGAAAGAAAGTGGGGGGGTGTGGACACTGCTGCAGGCCTAGGCACATTTCAGCCAGGCCTTTTTCTCAGGTTCTGAGTCTTGCTCTCAGGCCGTGAAACTTTCTCAGCTCTAGCCTGGATTTTTCCCAGGCTAGAGCCTCTTTCTCTCCTGTAAACATGAGAGAAAGAATCATAACAAAGATAAATACCTGCTGGATCCCTGAGAAAGCCTGGGACCAGAGGTGTCTTCTTTTCTGACCAATGAACTGTCTGTATTTTGTTTTGCACGAACTGTATTATAAAAAGCAATGGCTTTCTTCAATAAACTGCTCTTTCTTGCTTTCTTGCACCAAGCAAGGGAGTTGCCTTGTTGCTGTTTTCTTTCGCCACTCCATAACCCTTGATGCAGCAACAGGGGGGTAGTATGAGTTCTAAGAGATTAGAGAGGGAAGTAAGAGAATGAAGTAAGAGACTGTAGTAAGAGAGCAAAGTAAGAGAGTGATTTTCCCGTTTACAACACAATAAATCTTCTTTTATGTTGAATATTCTAATTTCCACTAACCAATCTAATACAAGATACAAATTCTCTAACATACATATACAACCTATAGGAATCGCTACATTACCATGTTTTACTACTTTCTTATCCCTAAACCTTATCTTGGACCCTTCCTGTCATGCCTGGAGAGGGTTTCTCCTGGCTCTTTGGTATTTGCAGCAACTGGCATTATCTAAACAAAGGGAGAAGGCCTTCAGGCATCCACATTGTTGTTCTCCAGCCACTCAATCGAAAATTGTTTTCATTTCAATCTTGCTTATGGTTTCCATATTCTCAAAATCTTTTGCTAGGCAATCATCTTTATAAGGTTTTCCTGATTCATCCTTCCCAACATGTCCCATCTGTCATCAGCACCACCAGTGTTCTGCTCTAACTGGAATCTGGGGACACTTTCTCAGCCATATTCCTCAGTGGAATCCGTTAAAACTTCAAGAAACTTTGAAGTTTCAATCTCACTTTGAGTTCTTGAGAAGTTTTTTGAACCCTCTCTGAGGGACTGATTCTGATGTAAACAGCACCAAGAGGGTCATTAAAGCCCTTGTGCTGCATCTGTGCTGCTGAGCTGGGCCGAGCTCCTGGCACAGAGGCAGCACCCAAGCTCAACCAAGAAAAGCTTCAAAAAGACATTTCTGCTGAGGAGCAGCTCCTCTCCCAGTCCAGCAGGGCTGAGGTACTGCCTGCAGGCACGGAGGTGACAGGAGCCGGGCACAGACAGGCTAAAGGCAATCAGGACTGGGAGGACATTGAGCTGAGACTTCACTTGGGGAAACATCTTCACAAACCTCAACATGGTGAGTCTGTGGGTGCAGGGCAATGTCCCCTGTGTTCCTGGAGGGGTCCCATGGAGCCAGCACACCCCACAGACTGGGGCATGTGTCAGGAGGACTCTCCCAGTTTCTCTGAGGCACAGGAGGAGGAGGAGGAGGATGTGCTGCAGAGCGGGGCTGCCCTGGGCACCGTCAGAGGGACAGGGCAGGACGGCTCCTGCTGCCAGGGACGGCTGCAGGGGCTGAAGCTGGGGCTGCAGGCAGGGCTGCCCAGGGCTGTCCTGCAGAGCAGCTCCTGCAGCCCTGAGGGCTCTTGGCCAGCCCAGAGCATGTGCCACCTGCCAGGGGCAGCTCTCAGCTTGCCTGGCAGCTCCCCATGGACTATGGGGAGAAGTTGGAGGGGGAAGGAGCAACCCCCATCAGGGCAGATTCCTCCTGCTGTGCAGATGGTGCTGCATGGCCAGGGCTGCTCAACTTTCTCCTACAGGAAAAGGAGCTGTCAGATGTGTCTGTGTCACTGAGACTCCTGCACTGTCCCACTGGGGATCAGCAGATCTGCCTCTGATCTCCCTCACAAAGTGCCTCCTCACCCTCCTCTGCCTACAGACAGCAGCAGCAGCACCTTGGCTTGCAGCATCTCAGTTTGTCCGAGCTGCCCTTAAGGCCCTGCTGGCAGGGAGATGCCCCTGGGCAGTGCCCTGTACTGGGAGGGGTCTGCAGGGCAGAAGACATTTCTCCATGTTCCCTTCTAAAGAAGAAAGAACAAAAACAAGGTAGTGTTCGATGTGATGCTTCCCAGGTCCTCCAGGTTGGAGGTTACTCTTAATGAAATTAAATAACCTTCCTGGCAGCCTTGGAAGAACAGATTCAACAGCAAGGTATGAATTAAGAGCAGATGATGACCCAGTTCTGGGAAAAAAAAAAAAACTTTAAAGGCTGCTGAAGGAAATATTATTGCTTCAATAAAATGTGTAGCATGCCAGGCTGTGGGACTGGATCTCCCTGTGGGACAGGGAGATCAAAGGCTGCACCCTAGCAGCAGATGATGCTAAGGCCAGTTCAACAGGAGGGACTGCATACACTGTGACTTACTCTCAATTTGAAACAGGTCGTATACAGCAGTCTTTTTCTTGCTAAATGTAGCTAATTGTAAAAATGCACTGACTCTTGGATTTGCAGCAGATCTGATAAATAATTTTGTTCCCTAACTCACTTCTACCCTTCAAAGAGAAAGGACTTTAAAAGCCCATTTCTTCAGGGAATTGACAACTGTAGTAGATTTTTTTGTTTTCTTGTGAGTTTTTAAATGACACCTAGATTTAAGGAATTACTCAGAATTAACCTTCAAAAGAATAGATCTATCCAAAAGTTCAGATAAGGTGGCAGGAAAAGAAGCAGGATAGAGATTAATAGAGACTTCTTTCAAGTCTATCCATGCCAATATTCTTTTTGTTCCACCAGGCAAAATAACATCCAGTTATTTCCCTGTTGTAGTGTTCCCTTACTACCCAGATTTTCTACATTGGCTTATTGGCTTAGTGGATGTAGATGACCTTCCTGACAGCCTGGGAAGGGATCTGTGGAACCCATGCCTGCTAAAAAAAGAGCTGCATGCTGACAAAGGCTGCATATAAAATATCCTCATTGCTGCAGCCAAATCAAGTAATTCCAATTGAGGTGTTCAGAACCAGTGGGTACCTTTGACTAGTGTAGTCTCCCTGAGCCTCACACTGTAATACAGCCTGCTGGTCTCACAAAGTTCGCATGAAGGTTAATTATTTAATCTGTCTGAAGCTCACAGTATGTAATTACGTCTTCAATTGAAAAGAAATAAATCAATATTGCTGGTTTCAGGGACTAATTTCCAGCAGGAAAGCACTCCACACTAAACAAAGGAGGCAAGACCAAATACTAAAGTCTGAGAACTCTTTGTTTTGGACCCTCAGAAAGGCAAGAAAAAATATCAGATGGAATTAAAAGTAATATATTGTACAACCACCTGAGGGACAAAGTAAGGCACTCCTGGAGCATCTACTCACATGTAATATACACTTTTATGAGACTACCTTATGTGACTGTTTCTTACATTTTCCTTTTTTATTTTCACAAAAATATTTTAACCTTCTGATCACAAAGCTGAGGCAGATAGCTTATCAGTTAAGATAATTATTTGAAATGACATTGTGTCCTGGGGTGACTTTGTGATGTTGAATTGCCTCCCCATTTCTCTGTAGCCCAGAAATAAGTTCTGTACCTTTAAGGCTGACTTTGAGAGTGAAAGGGGAGGAAGGAGAAGCGGTGAAATGTCTGAGGCGGCTGTTTTTCAAAACAGAGAGATAGGAGTTCCATCGCTTTGTCTGCTGGACAGTCACCGTGGTGGACAGAGGGAGAGAGCTCTCCTTTGCTTTTAGTTAGTTTTTGACTGACTGAAGCAGAGAAATTCCCTGGAAAGTTTTTCTTCCTTTTTCTTCCTGAAATTATCTGAAACTGCTCTGGACTGGGGACCCGGGGGAAGCACCAGCAGCTTGCACCTGTGGCCCACTGGGGCCTGGCCTGAACAGTGGCATTTTCCAGCATCGGAGGGGCTGAGAACAGATGGAGCCAAGCTACCACCAAAGGAGAGAGACTTCATGAGTGCGCTGGTTTCACGTGGAGGACTGGGGGAGGGGAGCCCCCAAGGAAACAGCACAAGGGCCTGGAAGCAGGAGGGTTGTCCCTCCCTCTCTGGGAGCTTCCCCTGGGGGCTGCGGGGACCAATCAGAGAGCTGATTTAGTAGTTGACAGCCCAAGAAACCAATTAAAAAGTCATTTCGCTTTCACAAATCACAGTGGTAAAGTTAAACTGTCTCTTTTGTCTTCCGGCCTCTGGAGGGGAGGTCGGGTCTGGCCGGGAGCTCGGCCCTGGGTTGGCTCGGGGCCTTGGCCCCGGCCCTGGCGGGGTGAGGCAGGCCCCCGGCCTGGGCCCCGGCTCAGACTCTGGCCCAGGCGGCCCCCGCCCGGCCCTGGCCCCCCACGGCCGGGCTCAGCTCGGTTGGGGGGTGGCCCAGCCCGGCCCCAGCCCCGCCTGGGAGGGGAACCAGGCCCAGCCCGGCCCAGCCCTGGCTTGGCGGGCCCGCGTGGCCCCATGCGGTGCGGCTTGGCTCGGCTTGGCCCAGCTCGGCACCCCGGCCCCGGGTGGCCCCCGAGCAGCGGAAAAAAGTCTAGCCATCTCCACGTGGTCCCTGGCAGCCATGTTTTTCCCAGCATGGCGTTGGCTCAGTTCCTTTACTTTCTGGATACAAGTTTAACCCTTTCAGTGCCTGGATAAGACTCTAGATCTCCTGAGCTCCCCGGAACGAAAGGAATAAAGCGAGAAGAATTACAGAAGTCAGCAAAATGAAGATAAATTTCCTGATGGGAAGAGATTGAAAAGATGCCACTGATAAGTAGCTGAGAACCTTTTTTTGTGGGCTATAAGGGGACTGTGACTACACTAAAATTCCTTTAAACTGTGAAATATACTTGGGGAGGTTAGGTGCTTGGGAAGAAGACTTTTTGCCTTGGGGAAATGGAGCTCTCTGTTTTGGGACTGGAATATGGACAGAGACATTTGATAGAGAAAGAGATGAAGAGAATTTTGTTTTTCAGTAGCCTGCCTTTAAAAGAAGTACCCCAAGTGTGTAACATAACTCATAGCACAGCCCTGGAAGGACTGTGAAAATGGGAGGAAGTCATAATCTGCAGTATTTCCTGGGTGGATGTAGATTATGAAAGTGAGACACTCCCTAAGCCTGAACCAAAAAAGGAACTTTTCTCTCTAGAGTGAACTGAAATGATTATTTAAGTAAATAACTGACTGAAATGTTCTCTGTATGTTGCTGTTAAGAAATGTGGAAGATGAGGAAAGGGGGAGGAGGGAATAATCTAAAAATCTTACTCTGAATTGTTTTGTGTTATTAATAAATTTATTTTTATACCCTTTTAAGTTTTAAGCCTGCCTTGTCACTGCTCATAAATCCTATCCCTAAAAGAAACTAAATATATTAAAATTGGCAAACCCCAGTCACACCATGACACTGAGTTTGTCATCTCTTCACAGCACCAAGACATTTCATTGTTTGGTACTGGTTTTTTTTTGTGGGCAGTGTTTTGCCTGTTGAATAAACAGGTTTTTTCCACTTCTCTCTGAGGAAATTTCTTTCCGAACTGGTTGGGGGAGGGGCCGCTTGGATTTGCTTCCTGGGGACAGGGGCTTTGGAGTGTGATAATTGATAAATGATTCGTGTTAATCATAGAAGTTTTGGAGTTTGTATAAACCAGAAAACTTAAAATAAGAAAAGAACATGGACCTAGATAAAGGAAAACATATGATTAAACCCATTCTATTTAAATCCCCCTGTTATGAATTTTGTATATTGAATATTGTATACCAGTTTGCAAAAGAGAAAAAAAAAGAGGTTTTCCACAGTCTGAAAGGTTTTTTTTCAGAATCAGATTTCATGCCTTTGTGTAATCAATCACAACCGTCTGCTAAAGATCAGGCTTCCTACTTCTCCTGTTTTTTATCTACCAAAACTAGATGGTTACATGACCAATTGTCTGAAGAGCTGTCCCACGGAAGTTTGGAAATTTCTTTGACCACCACTGCTTACCTTGCAGAATTACTACAACAAAACAATAACAATTATTGATTATTACATGGAAAACCATACTATAAAAAGGGAGCTGCAAACCAAGTTTGGTGGAAGCGTGGAGCGGGCAGTGACCCCTCACGTCTTCTCCAGCGCGCTGCTTGCTCTGTCTATATAAAATAAACCAACCTAAATTTTGCTAAATATCGAGACTTTGTTTCTCATTTATTACAGGGGATTTTCTCTCAAATCTGCCCTAAATCAGGACACACTGGTACAGCCCTAGTCCTGCAGATACCTGTTGGAATACCAACAGAGGATTTGATCTCTTTTCTTTCTCTCCAACAGCATTTTCCATGTAAACTGAATGCTATCGTAGTATTTCTGTGTTGTTTGAGATTTGCTATTTTAGTATTTAAAGGAAACAAATCTGGGCACCAACTTGCTTTCTGTGTTTCTGCTCTAGTCTTTGCCATTTTTCCTGTTTCCCCTGCCCTCAAGAATTAAAACTGGTTTGCGCAAATAGGAAATAGCCCAGAATAGCTTGCAGGGAAATTTTGTGCCCTTGTGTGTTCCAAAGGCAAATCAGCACATGCTCTAAATAATTAATTACCTTACCAGGGCTCTAAGTCAAATAATTATTAACCAAGAAATCAGGTGGAGGGCTTGAGAAGGTTGCTGAAAAAATGATGGAGGAGTTTGGGTAATAAGGAGATTTAGCAACATTGCAAGGAATGTTGGAGACAGGAATGCAAGGAGACGGGACTGGTGGTGAGAAATTTTAGAGGCTTTAAGAAGATGATTTTGGTAGCTGGGGAGAATATTCTGAGGAGAAACTGGAGAAATGCCAGTAAAAACTACAAGCTGCTGCTTTCACGTTTCCATTCAGGCACTACAGGGAGGTTCTAGATGTTCTCTCCTCATTTCATAGCATTAGGAAACGACAGAAAGCCAAGACAAGTGGTTCCTCTATAGCTGCACTGCCCTGCAGCCCAATATGGACACATGTTCATTCTATATCCTTACTCAAGTCTTGTACTATTGACATTAAAGATGGTCTCTATGAGACAAGCTAAGTAAGGAATTTCAATCCTGTAAATTAGAGTGAGCTGGTATCTCCAAAAGCCTTGTTTGCTCAGATAGTTGCAATTACCATTTTTATAGAATGCTGAGTTACTACCTTAGGCTGCATTTGAGCTAGGATAAAGCAGATAGCCTTCCTTTGGATCCAATTAGAGTGCGCATGGCTTGTGGGGTTAATTTTTGTAGCAGACAATTGCTATTTTGATTTTCGGCCCTTGGCAATCTTTCAGAAAATACACACAGACAAAGCTTTCTCCAGCAAAAGAAATAACTTTATTTTTCATCCTACTTTTAAAGGAGAAAAACAGGTGCTCCAAATGGAAAGCATATGTCCTCTAGCTAGGAAGCAGTATGTAGTTTGTTGCACAGGATCACAAGCTGGACTTTAAAGACTGGATCAAATAAAAATTACATCTTACTGAAGCTCCCAAACTCTGACAACAGATGTTTCACTGGTGTTCCTCTGCCTAGCTGCAGGTCCCAGACAGCACTTCTGCAGTGGGTGGTCTTGTACCAAATTACTAAGGGATGCTGCAATATGCTTGTTTAGACTATCTAGGCAGGACTAATTTCTCTCTCTTGTTTTTTTTTGTTTGATTGATTGGTTGGTTGGTTGGTTGGTTGGTTGGTTGGTTGGTTGGTTGGTTGGTTGGTTTTTTTGTTTTGTTTTTTGTTTGGTTGGTTGGTTGGTTGGTTGGTTGGTGTTTTTTGTTTTTTGTTTTGCTATTCTTGCTGCTGTAGACTACCTCTTTTGGCCATTTCTGAATTCTGTGGTAGAACCAGAGAGCTGGAGACTGTCTGGTTAGGTTTATGTTTCCACCACCAGTCCCCCGAGTGAGGACTTCAGCAGGGTGGTTGCTAAACAACAGTTTCCATAACAGAAACTAGAGGAAAACCAAAATCTTATTCCAAATCATTACTGCATGCAGCAAACCTTGTATGCAGTGTACTTCTCTCCAAAATCTAGAGGAGATATGTCTTGCAGTTACCCTGGAAGTGAATGACTGTGGAAGTTACACCAACATAATCCAGTTAAATTAATTATAGTGAGCAGTTATAGAAATAGTTTGATTTCCTATTTCCTGGCAAGTCACTCTTATTCCTGGAAGGATCAGTATGCCTTTCCCCAGAGCAGCAGTGAGCCATGCTGTAATATAAAGTAGCCTATTTCTAGAGGATGAAGGGGACATTTGAATACTATGTAACATTTTCTACAATCTCTTGTATTTAATTTTGGAATAATTTTGGATTTAATCTTGGGATTATTATAACTGAAATGCATAGAAAGCTTCAGCAATGAACTCAGAACATTCTGGTAGCGGATGAAGCCTGGGTGGGAAGAGCAAAGGGAGTAGACTCGCTTTCTTGGTCCTTTTAGAGGCTAGCCCAAGCATTAATGGTATTATTTAAACCTGTTTTATTTTAAGAAATGTTCACAGTTATTGCTAATAAATACTCTGAGATGAGGTGTTTCCTACTGAATGAAACCATCTTCATATTGGCCACTTTTTCCACAAATATGTCAACAGCCCATACACTAACAAAGGCAGCTGTTGTCCTTACTTTTGATTACTGCAAACAGCCAAGGGGTGTAGATGGCCTTCTTCTGGGAACCTTCAGACAGGAGCAGCTTGTTCCAGAGTAACAGCTCCTGGCCATCACACATGAATGAATTTTATGAAGCTGAAAATGCTGTGTTTAGCAGGATGGCCTCCCTAGGTTTCAAGAGAAGCAGACTCTCAGTTTAAGGCTTCCCATACTGATCTGTGTTGGCACATTGAATCCCTTTATTTCAGAAATTACCACTTTAGTGGGTGATTTTGACATGGCATTTTCACTGTTAGGATTGCAAGGCCCTGAAAACCCAATAACATAACCACCAGCTCCCCAGAAAGAAGGCGGGGTTTTTTGGGGTTTTTTTTGTCAGTAATGGCTCTTTTTTATGTATGTAAAAATACGTTTGAAATATTTTTTTTTTAAATGGTATTTGTATGTGCTACATAGTATTACTTCTTTATATACAATCTGTCTTCTCACATAAGCAGAAATTTAACAGCATCTAGATGGGCAGTGATGACATTAAGCTCATGGGCAGAACTGGGGGCTAAGAAAGGTATTAAAATGAAACAGAAATGTTCATTATGCATTTATGTAACTACAGATTTGGTTGCTATTTCAGAAATACTGCAACCAATTGAATGGTTTGTCTTTGCTCTTTCTGTCAAGAAATCAAGGTGGATTTGTAATTCAGAATACAGACTGTTAAAACAAGGAAGGTAGGAGATTATGTACTTTTGCGGTTGTTTTTGATAGGCTTCCTCTGCACAAAAACGAAATGAGAAGGTGCTCTCCTCCTTCTAGAAGAAATCCAGAAAGTGGCTCTGGAGACCTGAAGTCCAGGTCTTAGCTGGCTCTGTAGGTATCACTGTCTCTGAGCTACTCAAGCTAAGACAAGAGTGAGGTATGATAGCAGTGGGATAGCAAGAGATCAGGCAAGAATCATCAAAAGGGACTTGGGAATAGATTAAAAACCCACATCCTAAGCTCAAAGCAGGGGCTGAATGGACCCAGTTTGATACATTTCAAGGCCTTTGAGTGAGTGGAGCTACACTGAAGTTGAGGGAAATGCTGCTTTAGAAAAGACATGAGTATGTGCACATGGCTTGCTAGTAAAATTGCATGTTAGAGCTCAGAAACACTATGTATGAGAGAGCAAAACCCAGCAGGTAGGAATCATAGGTGAGTTTGTGGTTTTGAAAAGGTGTTTTGTTTTGTAGCATGTCAGTGCTAAAGAGCTACTCTTCAGGCCACACATTACATACCACAATGCAGCTGGACGTTGCTTATGTGAGGGTGAGTAGGTTTAGAAAGAGTTAACTTATTTTGAACTATCTTCTCTATCTCAAAGCATCCCTGGGAAACTGAGTTTCAATAATTTGTGTTTTGAAACTTATGTGTTCTGAAGTTTCCTACAAAATGGCAACATTGAGGAAAAAATAAAAAGGTTTTGGAAATAGAATATCATATTTTCAAAATCACATTTGCTCTTTGGTGGTGTTGCAAAATGTGGAATATGTCAAGATTATCTGAAGTCAGGATATTCTTTGATGCAAGATTGTAGAGGAAATTATGGCCAAACAGGGACATAATATCCTCATTGAAACTGAAATGCACAACCCTGCATATTGCTGGGAGAGTGGTGACATTGAGCTATCCGTGAATGAGATATATGGGAAAGAACCATGAAGTAACAATAGTAAGCAGATGAGAAAGAATCATAGAGTAGCAACAGTAAGCGGATGGGAAGGTGTATTAAAGTAGCAAATAAGTAAGTAGACCTGCAGGGAAAGTATAGCGAAGTAGCAAATAGGTAAAAAGGATGTGACAAACTAGGGTGCTAGACTGCTTGAGCCAAGGGATGGGGAAGATGCTGTAAAAGTGCGTGAAACCAATCAATAAGTAGCAAGTAATATGTGGACAATGCTTAATAACCAATTGTATGCTTGCTAGATTCGCGTGATCATTGTAACAAACCCTATAAAAATGTATGCTTTAATGCAATAAAGATGTCTGACAGACATTCATGTACCTCTGTGAGGACTCTGTGAATGCTCTGTGAAGATTTCCTGCTGTCCGGATGAGATTTTTCCCAACATAAGATCTTTGTATATTTTGGTAGTGATTTTAGTTTCCCAATTTGAGATTTCCTGGCCAATGCACCAATTTTTGTGGTGGGTTTAGTGCTGGCCAAATCACCAGTGCACCCACTAGAATTATTTACTCATTTCCTGGCATGAGATAAGGTTAGGAGGGAAGGCAAAGCAGGCTCGAACTTTGAATGGTATAGAGAAAAACTTTATTAACGGAAACTAAAAGAAAAAATTATAAGAATCAGAGTAAAACCTTCAGAACACTTCTCTCTCCTACACCCTCTTTTCTCTCACACTGACAATGTGCAGAAACAAATCAGTCAGTTTGCCTTCTCTAAAAATAGTCTTTCTCCAGTTCAACTAGGGAGAAAGTCTCTTGTCAGTCTATGGAGGCTTCTCCACAAGAAAACAGTTTTCTCATGGCTTCAATGTCACAGCCAATCAGCCGCCTGGGAGAATGGAAATCTGATCACTGTGTAAAAGTCCCTCCCCTCAACCTACAGCTTTTCTCACAACTGTTTTCAAGAGCCATGTCAACTTATGGAGTACACTTTTAAGCATGAACTGTTCAAAAAAACAAAGGTTCACTTTATCTACCTCTGAGATCATCTTCATCTCTGGGAACAGAGGTCTTCTTCTTCTCCCCTGGGGGCAAAAGGTCTTCATCACTCTTCTCTCTCCCTGTTCAAGCTTCTCATCAAATCACAGCTACTTCAACATCTGCTTGTTCAGCATGAATGCCTTTGCTCACATCTACAATTTTAATGCCTCAACCATCCCATGCTTTTCAGTGAGTTACAGGGATGAAGAGTCTGATATATCAATCATATTTTCTCCGTAGCCTTACAGGAGGATTTCAGCCCAAGAGTGAGGCATCTCCATCAACCCCTCCTGGGACCCGACTTCTATTTCACTGACCTTGATGTCTTCATGTTGTTTCTCTATGTGTCCCCACTCTGTCCTTTCCTCTCACTCGAGAGAGAACTGAAGGTCTGCAAGTCTCATCTCTACACTGAAAGAGTTCATATCTTGCCCGGGGCCTGCAGAGAGTCACGTGATCCCTGCTGGGCCATGGCCTAAACTGTTTATGGTGGAGGATTCTTAGGCAGATGTGCCAGGAGGGGAGGCCAGGACCTCAGCAGCCAGGCTAGAACACAGTGACAGTGTCCGTGGGTCGATGGCTCCCTCTCCCCCTGCCCGGTGGTTTCTGGTGTGACTCAGCAGCAGCAGCCACACCATGGGCTGGTCTGGCTGCGCTGGAAGGGGGAAGCAGCCAGATCTCAGTGGCCAGAATCTCAGTGGCCAGAATCTCAGTGCCTCCCCTCTTCATGCCGAGCAATCACTGGGGCCCAGCCCTGCTAGGACAGGGTCCCCCCGGCCCGGCTGGGCCCAGCCACGCAGAGGGGCCAGACCAGGCTGTTACCTGTGCTGAGGTCAGAAGGGAAAGAGAGAGTCCTGGGGTTTGGTTTAAAATGTGTGTTCACAGAGGTGTGTTCAACTTTCTCAGTGGTTTAACAGGTTGTCAGTCCTCAAAACGAATCACTAATTGGTTTTTGTCAGACATAGAGGAAGCTCTCAGCAGTTCCTCTCAGAAAAATCATTTCCGTGGGTGGTTTCTTCCCTCCTCACCAAATGTCATATGTGCAAAACCAGCATAACTTTCAAGCCTAATCAGCCCTCTGTGACCTTCACTGGGTCCTGGGATGAGGAAAAGCAATTAAGGACATATTGATCTCTGTGCCAATTTCAAAATCTACCCTCGGGACTCTGACCTGCTTTAGACTAAGCTTGTTCACTGGCAGTTTCCTCCCTGCTCCCAAAAGTAGCTGCATCAACAAGGACACTGCTGCTATCCCAGATGAAAGTGGGGAGATATTGATGACCTCCAGGCTGTATGGAGCTCACATGTGGTAACTCTTAGGGGGATGCATCCGTGCTGGGCAGATACATCATAGCTGTCTCCATAACAAGCATTTTCAGCCCAACCCAGAGCTGGATCCTGGTAATGGAGTACCTGGAAAAAGCTGGGCAAACCTTTTTTATTTATTTTTAGATCTGTCAGGACAGATCTAGCCTGGAGTCCTAAAAAGACTGTAACTATGGGGTAATCTGCAAGGCCTTTGTTTTTTGGAATCATTCACAAAAGGGAAACAGATGCAGGCAGCAGATTTGCCTCCAATTCAAACAAGATATTGCAGCTGTTTCCACAAAGAGAGCAGAAGAGTCACTGGGCAGGAGAAGGCTTCTCAATGCAGGGGGCTGGCTCTACATCACCTCCACCTGCCCCATGGTCCAGACACTCGTCCATTGCAGATGGACAGCACAGGCTGTACAGATGAGAAGAGAGAGGTGTACTGTTCCCTGTCACCCTAGAGCTGCCCTGTATGGATCTCTCCCTCCCTAGCACCTGCCAATCATTTTTCCTTCTGGGAGGCTTCCTCTTGAAGGAAGAAAGCACCTGATCTCACTTTGCCCCAAGAATTGCAACACAGCAGTTGCCACAAGTGAGATGCTTTTCCCCATGTAAAGAAAAACCCAAACTTGAATGCAGCCCATCTTGTCACAATTCCTGATTTTCCTGCAATTTTTCCAGATGGGAGAAGGAAAGTAAGGTGCACATTCCCCTGCCAAAATTTTTTCTAATTAATTAAAATGACTGTAACATCTACTGGGTTATAATTTTATATTATTACATACACGAATAAGAGTAGGTGTATGAGTGTATGTTTGGGTTATATGGGGGACACAGAATTTAAGTGACAATCAAATACTTAGCTCTTCCTCACCTTCTTCCATTTGTTTAACATTAAACTGTCATGTATTATTGGAAGTTGGACTGTTAGAGGCATCTTATGATAGAAGTGCTTGAGAGGGAGCTGTGTTCTGCCGCTGATATCCTGGAGAAAATCTTCAAGAAATCAGTCTCCTCTGAACTGGGATGTAAAAATAAGGAAGAAAAACTTAAGTTCTGTCCTCTGCTAAAATTCATAAACTTTACAGGCTCTGGGTCTGAAAATAATATGGGGCTCCAACTTGATGAAGTAGATTGTACCTTTAGTAATGCTGCCACAAATTAGCAAAGCACAGGGTGAAAGAAACCAGAAATTCTGCTCACTAGTACAATGAACACTTGAGGGTAAAAATACAAACAAACAAACAAACATGCTCTGTCTACCTACCCTTGCCTGAGTTTGAACTCTGTCATTCATGAATCATGTACAAATGGAAGCCTGAAGGGCTGAGAAGTGGTGCTGGGCTGCCAGGCAGGAAGAGCACTGAGGTGTGAGCCAGCAGTGTAGCCTCTCTGCCACTCGCTTCAGCTGACCTTGGGCTTCTGACTCCTAGTGTCTCAGTTTTCCCATCTACACATTAACTTCTGTTCTTCATGAAGGGCTACTTCATAAAGGGTTCCCATATCCTAGCAGGCAGGATGAGGGGAGCTGTCTACATTTACTTAGGGTTTTGCTGGTTCATTTTCGCTACAAACACAATATTAGAAGGGAAAGGCATCCAAAATTTGCAGGGGGCAGAGGTGAGGCAGGCTGGGGCAGCCAGGCAAGAACTTTCCCCATCAGAGTTTTGGGAAGCAGCTTATCTGCAAAACAGCTTGAGACCCAGCCAGGTCCCAGACCTGAGAGCAGCCAGTGGCCAAGTGCAGAGGTGGAGCTTACACTGAGGCTGTTTGTTAGATACTAAATGCTCGGATGGGTCAATGCTGACCACAGCACACAGGAGGTGTCTGAGGGAAGCTGTGCGGAGAGCAATGCTGACCATGGGGACAGCAGCCCCAGTGCTCTTGGTACTGCTCAGCCTAAGAGTGACTATTTGTGATGCTGAGGACACCTGCTCAGGTGAGTAGAGCACAAATCTTATTGCCATCTCACTGAGACAGCCTGTTTCATCTCCCCTAATAAGAGGAGGTTCGGGCGGGGAGAGAAGTAGCATATGATTTTTTTTCCTTCTATGCTTTTTTAAATTCAGCTGCTAGTGGGAGGAGAGTAAGGGGGTGTCTGAAGTCTCAGCAGCTGCTTTAGAAAGCTGCTGTCTTCAACTAGTGATGTAACATCATTCCCTCACCAGTGGGGTCTCTAGAAACAGACAGTCTCCTGTGAGGTTTTCCCCCCTGGTTTTTTTTTGATAGTAGGGCCTTGGTGCAGTTACCAAAGGATACAGAGCAATACAAGGGATCAGTCTGGGGATGCTGCGCAGCACAGTGTTCTGACTGTGTTCCTCAGGAAGGCCAAGGGGCAATTTCAGAGAGGCCTTCCATCTGGAGATTCAGAAGAATCCTTACTGTCCACAGATGCATCAGTGTCACTTACTCTGCTATCAATACCCCATTGGGGCACCTCTCACCTTTTGTTTTATTAACTACAATATATTTGTCATGCATGCAATGTCATATATATCAGCTTCCTTTCCCACTGAACTCCCCTGAAACCAGAGAGATGCAGAGTCTGGCTCCTCTAATATGTGAGATCCTCAATGCCATCTGTCAACGCATACAACACCCTGAAACTTCCATACTCATTGCTTTTGATTACACTGTTCCTCAAACTTCAAAGGATTTGGTTTCTCTCCAAGACATTTCAGAGCCCTAATAATCTCCACAAAGACTGTCTTCATTTTTCAGAGGTGAGAATAGTGGGACTGGGTGATGCTGACCAACTTGCCATTCTTCAAGGATGTCCAGGGATCCCAGGTGTCTCTGGCCCAAAAGGAGAACCAGGTCTCCCAGGAACAAAAGGTGAGGCCCCCAAAGCCAGTAATGAGCAATGTAATATGAGATGGTTTTGTTGCTTTGGGTAGGGGGAGCAAGCTGAGGCTGGAGCAGTAGCTGGCCTGGCACTGCCTGCTGTGAGGAAGTGGAGAATTAGAGTGGAAAACACCCCAATTAGACATATGCCGGTTCACAAGAAGTGACCTGTTTCTTCCTTGAGTCCTGTCACAAATCTGAAGTGATCTTGGGGTGTGAAGTGTTTCATTTGTTTCTTCTACAGAAAATTGTCCATTTATTTTCTGGGTCTACATTGAAAAGTCTGGGTGGGAGGGAGGCTGAGATGCTCTGCCTGTTTTCTGGGGAACAGTGGGGGAAATGAACTGGCAACCCCTATTCTGGGGAGCAAGAGAAATGGGGATCCTTCAGAGTTTTCATAGCCAACTCACAGAGAAGGTGAATCACATCAGCTGAGTGAGCTGATCCACCACAGCAAAATCCATGGACTGGCTCCACAATGTATCAAAGCTCATAAGAATTCGTATGTGAACTGCAAATTAAGACTTGAAGTGGCAGTACCAGTATAGAAAGGCTTCAACAGAAAAAAAAAAAAAGGAATAATGTAAAAGAGTAAATGATGTTGCAAGATTGAATATGATTAAGTCGCCTCCCTTGTTTCTGTGAAAGCCAAGGCCCAGTTGCCCAGGCTTCTGTGACTCCCTGCACTGGTCAGTTTGTAACATGCACATAAAAAATGAGTCTCTTTGCAGGAGAAATGGGAGACCAGGGATTCCCTGGGAAAGCAGGACCACCCGGTACAAAAGGTAATGTGTGAATATATGCAGCTCTAATCCATAAATGCCCCCAAGCTTGGTACATGCATTGGGAGATTGGGTCTACAGAGATGAACTGTAGGACTGGCCATAGGCTAAGAAATGGTGCTGAAGTAGAATAAGAAAAGCCTGATTTTGGGGTATGGGACTTGCATAGAGTGAGCACTAGAAACAGTGTCCTTGAGTGGAACCACAACACAGAAGAAGATACCACTCTTCTCAAAATTTCCCACTGACCCTAAAATCAGACCTCTCCTCATTCCCCACTCCTACCCTAACCTGCCTCCAGCACAAGAAGCATGCCCAAATACCCCCCAGCTCTAAGGAACTTTGTAGCTCTCTATGGAGCTTCAGCCCAGAGGCCAGATGCAGAGGCACTATGCTGAGTGCTTGTTCTGCCAATTGACAGGGGTAATTTAAAGAATACAGACACCAATGGAAAGAATGGTCTTATTTTACTATGAATATAAAGGCAACACAAAAGTGAAATTATATGTTCAATAAAAATGCATGCATGGCTTTGGTAACAAGAAAAAATTAGCAAGGTGATGCACCTAATCATTATTATATGAGAGGCAGGATAGTGATGGAGAAAGATACATCACAAATTGCCTAAATACTTTACCATCATCCAGAGCTCAAAGTTGCTGGGGAACCCCTTTTCACAGCGAAGACCTGGAGAACCTTTCCTGGCAACTGGGAAAATCCTACGTGGTGTGTCCACCCATAGCTGCGGTCTCCAGATTAGCCCTGAAAGGGAGGCCAGTGTTTATAGGTACAAATTAGCAAGTCAAAGTGACTTGGTTATATTTTTAGCACAGAAACACCTGGATCTGATGGCCTGCCTTCCCGCTTAGCCAGTGCTAGCAGCTGGTCAGAGCCCAGGCCTCGGCTGGGAGGGTTTTCCCAAAAAATACCCTACAAAAAAGCCTCTATTCATGTCAGTTGGAAAAGTTTCTTAAAATTATACATTTCTTGCAGATAGCTACGTAAGGTTATAAACAGCTAGCATTAGTATCTTTGTCATCTATTTTTGGTAAATAATACTGATGGTGTTAGTCACGCAATGTCCAGGATCCATCTTGTAAGTCAACTCTGGCTTAGGCCTGCTGCCCAGGCCTAGGCACATCACTGTTTTCAGCAGCCTCCAGCCTTTGACTCAGTGCACAGTGCCCACTTTACCACAAAAATGTGATCAAACAATGGCACAGGATGAGATTTCCTTTGTAATGCGATGAACCCATTAAGAGGATTATGTCTGTTGAGAAACTGGCTTTCACCAACCAGGCTTGTTTAGGACCTTCAGCAGGACATGTGCTGCAAATACTGGAAATGTGTCTTTTCTAAAGAATCCAGTTGCCAGCACAAGGGAACTGTAGGAACTGAGCAGCAGGCCTAAGCTAGTGCCCTGAGCAGTGCCCTGACTAGCAGGGAAGTCATCCCTTTTACATGCCAAATAATAAGCTATTTCCTGGCCAAAATCATCCAAGACTTCCACTGAAATGCCAGTAGGAGATGGACAAACCCACTGAAAAACCATGACAAACCCTATTGATCAAAATCTCACAAATGCCTGACTGTAAACAGAAAGCCTCCACAAAATGTCACTGAAATGGAGCTGTGAACCCCCCATACCTTCCAAGAGATGTAGCAGCAGTTCTCTCCTCTGTATCCTGCTCTTCCTGCTGTCACTGAGAGATACTGCTGATCAAGAGAGCAGCCAGGCTGAGGCAGCAGCAGCACCTGGGACACTCAGCTGAGCGCTGTAGCTTTGCACCTCTTCACAGCCTCTCCTATACATTTGGGACATATGGAGGGGCTGGAGCAGCCATTTGTGGAGGCACCATAATTCATTTGCATTGGATAGTCTGTGAGAGAATTTTCCTCTTGTGTTTTGTAGGAGCAGCTGGAGAGCCTGGCTTCCCAGGACAGAAAGGTAAATCATGCTGTGCTGAATTTATGATGTGAGCTACTTAGTAAACTTCCACCCTATGCTGTTCTGGTACAACACACCAGATGGGAGCAGTTATCCAGCACTGGATGGGGCCATTTGGTGACAGTTATACCTCATTATAGCTTTGCCCTGGCTCAGGTGCTGTGGGTAATTCCACTCCCAAACCAGAAGTTCAGCTGGTGCTGCTGCCTGGCACCATCAGCTGCAGAAGCCACAGGGCTGAGGGACTAGCCAGATTTGGGCAGAGCTCTTAATATTCCCATGCTATGGCAAAATGCAGAGGTGCAAACGAAATTCAGTTCCTGCTAGTGCCAGAGGAACACATCTCTACCAGCACTAGCAATAAGGTATTAGGGAAACATGGTTTTTTTCCCTTGTGCCATCATCCTGCATGCGAGGGCCACAGGCACCCACCACTGAGCACTATCTGCACTGTGGCTTCCCTCTCTGAAGTTTGGCTGGCAATCAGGGGGTCCAACACAGCTGGTCTGGCAGATGGTTCCAATTGTTACTGCTGCTTCCAAGACACTGGCTTAAGCCCTGTGCCAGCAGCAGCCATTACCCTGATAGACTAGTAACTCTGCCTTTCCAAGGGGCACTTCTTCCTCATTCCCACACTCACCAACATCCCACATGTCCCAGCCCAGTGGGACTCACTGGCACCAACTGTTGGTACACAGCTCCATGGGCTGGGCAGCAGCAGGGCAGAGCAGAACAGAGATGTGTCTTGTATCAGTCTCACCATTTGGACCTCTAAGCCCTAAAACAGATGCCAGCAGGAAATAGAACATGCCAGGTCCAAAACGCCAAGAGACACAAGGCTGCTGCTCATTGTGCATATAAATATATACAGTGCATGCCCCAGAGACCACCCCATGTACCTCCTGGTTAACCTGGAGAGCTCTTCCTAGTGTCTGAAGCAGCTGGGTGTCATTGCTGCAGTTACAGGGGTTTGTGACTTGGCTTCCCACCTGCCTCTCTGTGCTTTCCTGGGTCTGTGCAAATAGGCTGGTAGGTCTCCTCTGGTGAGCCTGGTAGCACCCAGGACAGCTTATATTAAGTGACTGTTCCTGCCTACTTTCTCTATGCCTTTCATTTGCTTGCTGCAAATGAGCCAAGCACTTCATCTAACGTCACAGCTCTCCAGCTTCAGCAGGATTTGTCTTGGCAAATCTCAAGTACTGGGAAAGGGGAGTGCTGGGTGTGGAAAGTGGAGAGCAATTGATGGTGTTGTTTGTTCAACAGGAGCAAAAGGAGAGCCTGGATTTCCAGAAATATGGGGTGAGTTTCATCCTAGGTCTTCACGACACTGGTCAGCTTTGCAGAGTGGATGGTGGTGGACTATCTGCACCAGAGGTCAGAATAGCATAGGACAAGTTCAGAGTGACATTGAAAGATAGAGTAAGGAAATATCACTGTTATCTTTGCTTCTCACAGACACATGCAGCTTCTGTGGGTCTACTCTGTATTCCAACTGAGCTGGGAAAGTCATGCCCGATGAGTACTACTTAGATGTCCTGTCCTCTGTGTGTCCTGGAGGAGGTGTGTCTGAGTTTTTCAGAGACTTGGTTTCTGATTTCTAAGATGAAACCACTACACACAGCTGTATAGACATGTGGCTACTTCAAAGGCTGTTATACTCATGCACTTCCAGTGATACTCCTTTAGTACTTGTGGAGTTCATGTGTGTGATGGTGCTCACATTAACTTATTCTTTGGAAGAAAAGAAGAAAAATAAAAGAAACAATTTTCAATTGACCCATCTGCCTCCATGAGCTAAAGTTCATGTAACCTGCTCTGGCTACAACTGGGTGCTGTAGGACCACAATGACATGCAAAGGCTCAGACAGATCAAAGCTGCTGTAACACCTGACACTGGATGTCACTGAACTGACCTCTTGCTGCCCAGACACTTCTCCGGGAATGTAAAATATTTGACTAATAGGAAGGAGAAGGCCAAGTCCAGGACCACTTCCCTGCTAGGAAGGTCACAAGACAGCCTGGTACAGCTGTTTATCCATATATCACACACAGCACACTGGGACACCTGCACCAAAGCACCGCCATCTTCGATCATCTCCCCAGGCTTTCCCTATAACAGCTAGTAATGCAGCTGTGGGCTGGGATGTCTGATAAGGACTATTCAGTCACCGTGAATCTGAACTTCTGTCAGCAGGTATGGTTTTGGAGAGGGAAAAAAGTATACATAGAATGTATATATATGTATATATAAATATACATATTCAAAAATGTTGTGTGTCTTTGGGAGACCTTAATGTGTGGCCTTCCAGTACTTAGGGGGTGCTTAGAAAAAAGCTGGAGAGTGATTTTTTTCACATGGGCAGTGACAGGACACTGGGGAATGATTTACAGCTAAAAGAGGAGAGATTTACATTCGATATTAGGAGATTATTCTTTACTCGGAAGGTGGTAAGACCCTGGCACAGGTTGGCCAGAGAAGCTGCAGCTACCCATCCCTGGAAGTGTCCAAGGCCAGGTTTGGATGAGGCTTGGAAGCAACCTGGTCCATTAGATATCCCTGCCCAAGGCAGGGGGTGGAATGAGATGAGCTTTAAGGCTCCTTCCAACCCAAACTGTGGGTGATTCTATGATTCAATCCATAAAGAATGAGCTGAACACTGTTAACTGCATCACAGGGAGCTTTCTCTCTGTGTCACTAACTCCTTTGCTGTCAACTACCTACACACTCCCTGTGCCCTGCTCACATTCTGGAGCTGGGACAAATTCATGGATCATGAGTTTGACATCCCTTTCAGAGCAGCTCCATCATCCAGACCCTGAAAAGTCATAACAAATAAGAGGAGTCTCAGCACCTTGCACCATTTCTTTCTTAGAAGGTACCCACCCATCTTCCCTGCAACATATGGGCTCAGAAGCCATGGCAGAGTTTGGTTCCCAGCAGCTCTTACATGAGGATCCTGCAGTACAAAGAGACAGCTGGGTGCTGAAGGGCTCAAAGGCTCATAGCTGATGTGCTCCCTGGATCAGTAAGCACATTATAACTCTTTCCATTTGATCTCTGATTTGCACAGAACCCAGGAACTGCCAAGAACTGTTGGCCAAAGGGAAGATTTTGAGTGGCTGGTACACAATCTACCCCCAAGACTGCAATGCCACCACCGTCTTCTGTGACATGGACACAGATGGTGGGGGATGGATTGTGAGTAGGATGAGAAGGAGGTTTACATGTTCCTACAGTGATTCTTGTTAAGGCTGCAAAGGATGGCTCAAAAATAGAAACACACAGTTGAGGTTCACGTCTGCAAGCCAGTGTGAATCCCTCTGGTTGCAGGGGATTCACCCAAGACTTGCGTCTGGAAGCAAGCTGAGTGCCACAGACCCACTCCCTGCTTAAATCAGCAAATTGTTTCCTCCTCATTTCCAAGGGCATATGGAGCAGATCCCCGAGGGATTCTTGTGGGGTTTGCTCCCCTGACATCCACAGGAATGTTCTGATGCAGGGGAAGCATTTACCATGGTGGGCATGTCCCCCAGGCACTGTGGATGCTTTTGAAAGGGATGGGCTGGTGGGGCTGAGGGTCTCTTTCAGGTTTTTCAGAGACGGTGGGATGGGTCGGTGAACTTCTTGCGAGATTGGGATTCATACAGACGAGGCTTTGGCAACCAACTAACAGAGTTCTGGATGGGGAATGACAACATTCACCTCCTCACCTCTCTGGGTAAGGTCTGCCTCTGTCCTGGGCTGGGGCCATGAGAGTCTAACCCCTGTACCACATTGGGTCATTTTAGACCTCTAAGCTTCTCATATTCATCTGAGGCCCCCACTGTTAATCCCAAACAGGATGCAGGCTCTTGCAGCCCATTGCATACAGGAAATTGCACTCTAAAAAACAGCAAAACTAGAAGTCAGGGAAGAGAATGAGCTGGCTGCATGATCTATCCTAGAGAGAGGTCAACATATCTTCCTACTTGGACTGGTTGTGATGGCATCATCTGGTCCACACTCTGCCTTGTTACAGCTGTGTGCAGGACTCCTGCCCATGACCCCCCAATATCATATCTGAAAAGGTGCTTCCCTAGAAAACTATCACAGATATAGGAGGCTCTGTAGGAATTTTAAATAAATCAAAATCTCTCAAGTAGTGGCAGTTCCTCTCAAGTTAGCTCACAGCTCTTTAAACTCTCCACCCTGAAAACCAGTGTCGTATCTACCACCCGCCCTGCACCACTGCTGTCCATCTTCTCCATCTTCTCTTCTAGGACCCTGTGAACTCCATGTTGACCTGAGAGACTTTGAGAACAACTACTATTTTGCCAAGTATGCTTCATTTAGAGTTTTAGGAGAGTCAGAGAAATACAGACTAGTTCTAGGAGACTTCCTTGGTGGAAACGCTGGTAAGTTTAAGGCAGCTCACTGGGAAAGTCTGTTTCCTAGAGCATTTCAGAAGTGTTCAGCTTCTATGCAGAGATGTATCATGCTACATGCTGTCCTTGTATCAGCTATATTTTGGGTCAACTTTTTAAAACTGGCCATGATACCTCAGGTACTGACTGACCTCTGGGTACAGGGATGGAGGGGGACATCCATCACCCAAAGAAACGTGACTCAGAGCATTACCTACAAGTCCATCCCTATGGTTTAACAGCAAATGAGCCTGATCCTGAGCAGCACCCAATCCAATTGGCCTTCCCAACAGCTCTGCAGCAGCCAGGTCAAGTTCTGCTCTTGGTTACATTGGCAGAAAACATTTGCCCAAAAGGTTTGGCATTTCCAGGGCTGGGGTGCTGTTCAACACTTGCAGAATCAGTATTCAATCCTCTTAATACCTGATGTTTTGGGTTTTTTAAAAAAGTAAACGAATCTTCTTCAAAATTCAATATCCATCATTCAGGAATGAGTGAAACCAACACCTGAGAGAACCAAGTGTTTTTTGCACTCTACAAAGCCACTTGGGTTTATGTGGCTTTGTACACTGCAACCCTGTCTGGTAATTCAGACCTCAGTATGTCCGCAGAGAACCTGAGCATTGCAGGAGAAGTGACACCTGTGTACCTGTGAAGAGAATCTGGTCCATTTGATTCACAGGCATGAGTAAATTCTCCATGTGTTCTAGCAGAGCTCAACATACTTCTTTTGTCCAAGACAAGGAGGAAACCTGGGCAAGAGAGAAGCAGGGTTTATACAAACTGCCTTGCACCGGGCAAGGGCCACTGATGCAAGGCAGGACTGCACATCAGGGTCCCGTTTGTGATCCCTACTGCAGTAACTGTGAATGTGTGCTCTCTGCAGGAGACTCCTTATCATACCACAGGGACATGTCATTTTCAACAACAGATCAGGACAATGACATGAGCTCCTTTAACTGTGCCACAGAATACAAGGGAGCATGGTGGTACAATGACTGCCATTACTCCAACCTGAATGGGATGTACTGGATGGGTGCACACGGGAGCTACGCTGATGGCATCAACTGGAAGACAGGCAAAGAATACCACTACTCCTATAAGCGAACGGAAATGAAGTTCAGGCCTGTTTAAAATGGTGACAAGGTGCCAGACAGATCCAAGAGGTGCCAGACAGATCCAAGAGGTGCCACTCACTAACCAGAAGACACAAAACATAATATTGTTTGGGGACAAAAATGAACCAGGAAGGATATTACAGGTTGTGCCTTCTGCCTAGAACAGGATTTTTGAAGCCAGATTTTTGGTGCTGGTTTGAACTCCGGTAAGCACCAGACCTTGGTTCTTACTCTCACCCTGACTACCTCCAGCAGCCCCACTGATGCTAACTGAGCCCAAGCACCTTTCTCTGCGTTACCTTGATTTAAAGATGAAATGATGAGTGGGGCCAGTGCACCTCAGTAAAGCTCTCTGATATTATTACCCTAGATGGTAATTACTGTAATTTCCAGTCTAATCCATGTGTATGAAGACTCCAACATGCATGCAACCTCTTTCCATTGGACCCAAGAGCCATCCGAAAGGCACTTAATTCCTGACCTGTCCCACTCTCCCAGCAGGCTGTAATGGAGCCATAATGTAGAACAGCATGAAGAATACTGAGCTTCCAGCACAGGGCTGTCAGCACTGTTTGCCAGCTTCCATCCCCAAATGTTCCAGGACCTCAGCTCCTGGAACCACAGCAGAGCTGCTCAGCACTTCCCACCAGGACACAGCTGCAGCTGGGCCCAGAGCCAGCTTTAGCCACTCTTCCAGGGCATGTCTCTCACTAGCTGCTGTGGACCAAGAGCTGTATGCAAAACAGTCTGTTCAGCAGCACGTGTGGTACACAAGCCACTACACCAGTTCCAAGTCAAGCCTTGCACATGTGGTCATCATGTACAGTGCCAGTACCTTCCACTTCATCTTGTTTCCAGTAGAGTTTGAGGGTGGGCTATCCGCTGGTGGGTGGACAGTTTCATCCAGTTCATGTATTGTATTTGACTATTAGCAGAACTGGGTCTCTTCCTGCGCTTACTGTCGCTGATGTTGGAGACAGGAATGTGACATGTACACACACTGTGTTCATACAGCAACAGCCAGATTTTATTGAGGTATGCCCCCTTTTATAGGGGCTTCGAATTTCCCTCTCTTACACATGTGATTGGTTAAGGGTATTAACTCTGCCCAGCTCACTGGCCAATGATACAGGCCTGGTTCAAAGCGATTGGCTGGGGTCCCCTTTGAGTTTGAATCCCGCCTTTCATTTTCCTTCCTGGGGACTTGTTTACTCTGTTCTGTAATGAGCTAGCCTGGTCGAGTAAGTGTTTGTCATGGCCAAATTATCTTGTGCAACTCACAACCCAGCTGGAGCTGTCACAGCTCCTGCTGCTGGACTCCTCATCACAGCTGAGAACTGACTGCTAACTCTTCACTGCAGGGATAGACAGAGACAACGGAAATAGAGTATTTTTCTTCATGTTATGTTCCTAATGGTCCTGGGTTTATTTCACTATATATTGCACAGATATGTAGGAGGGGCTCCAGCCCTACAAGATGGAATCCAAACCTTGTGGGTGAGAAAAGTGAGGAAGTCACTCAGCCCACCACAGCAAGTCAACAGTGTGCTAAGAAATAAACCTGAAGGTTTGCATCTCCCCACTTCCTAGGTCCTGTCTCAGTTTACTTCTTTTCAGTTAGACAAGAAAGTGTGTCTGAGCAGAGAAGGGCACACCAAAAGCCGCATAGTCACTCTTCCCTCTCCAGGATCTCTGTCTTGCTTTTCTCCTACTCCCAATCAAATTCACATGCCCTCATCAGGTGCAGAAGCAAGGTCCCAGAGCATTCAGCTGTATCTCACTCATCAGTTGCTGATGCTGTCATCCAGAAATAGCTTCTGAGAGGCCCAAGGCACCACCAGAGACTCCTCAGCAGAGATGTATGTGCAAGTGCTGACATACTCAGCTTTAAGCCAGCTAAAAGTGCTAAATCCCCTTTCTCTGCTCACCTCTAGCTTATTCTCTTACTACACAGAAACTTTCAATGTTAAGATTTTGTCTGTGAAGAACCCTGAGACTTTAAACAGACTACTGACTACACAGAAATAAAAGAACTACTAGTAGATAAAATATAGTGCACGATAAAGGTACCTATATTACGGCTAGTGAAGAAATAGTATAGATTAAGATTCAATGTAATTTACCACCAAATAAGATAATGGAGTACACATCACGTTCTTCCTCTCAATTCCCAGGAAAGTAACCATGGAATTTGCATTCAAACTCCAGGGAGAAGTCCCTGCATGTTCCCAGGGGCTATGTAGGAGGCTTCTACCTCCATGAAAATTTGTGTAGCTTTTATAGTTGTAAAAGTAGTGTCTTTCAGTCAAGAAATTCTAGCTTATATCCCCACATCTGTTCTCATGCCCAGTTGTTTATTGAGAGCTCTCCTTGTGAAGCCAGAGAGAGAAATAACTCACTAGCTTGTGACAACTTACAAGTCAGGGAGCTGGCCCGGGTTACCTCATCACTTAACGTGGAGGGGAGAATATCCGGAGCTGACACAGCAGCTACAGATAAACTCTTGTGTGGTAGCAGGGATGTCCTGCCACACTCTAGTAAGGGTAGCATGCGCAGGAAGATCCTTGCCGTACGTCTGCCCGCATAACATGATGCTTACTGGCTGCTCTGCCCAAAGAGCCACTCTTGGCAGGGACAGCCCCTCTGTCATCACCAGCCCACTCACTCCTGCCCACAGGCAAGTTCCCATTTTCTGGCTTACAAAAATCACTCCTAGCTTTTGGTATCTCTGAGCCTTACTCAGAGATGGATCTACCATTCTCCTGCAAAACACAACAGCCAAGCTGTACCAAATCTCTCATGTATGGCCCAACTGTATCTTACTCCCAAACAGCATAGGAGGCATTACTTTCAGAGTAAATTCAAAGCAATGGACACTTGCCAGAAGTGCACGGACTGCTCAGGTTAAGAAAAGTCAATGGCCAAAGTTTAATTTCGGGGGGGCAGAGCCCCTCACCAGCACTCACTGACATCCTCCTCAGGCTGCCCACTCCTGCCTGCAGCATGGTGCTGCAGGTCCTGGCAGCAGCCTGCCACCAAGTGCCACTGGATGATTTAGTGCACCCTGGAGCACTGACCACAGCATCTGCTGAGGCTGCAGAGTCCAGAGCCACCGTCTGCCACCTCTGCAGAGTGTTGGTCCAGGGAGCAGGGGTGGCCAACAGAGCTGGTGTCATGCTGGACAGGCTCTTGCAGCCTAGCCCCAGCTTTCTGCAGCAGCTTGCCCTGCTGAGCAGTGCAGCCACATTGCTCCTCAGTGAAGTGCCACGTCATTGTTACAGTGCCTCCAAACCTGACCTCCTTAAGAATCTTATCAGAAGGCTGGTGCTGCAACACCACTTTGTGCAGTTTTTGACAAGCCTGCATGTAGACTGATGGTCACCACTTGGTCACCTCGCTGGCACAAACCTGCATGTGTGTGCCTCCCACGAAGCTCAGTGCTGTGCCACTCCCAGCTCCCTGCACTCCATAGGGACATGGTTTCTCTGTCCCTCTAGTGCCATCATGCTGAGCTCTGGCTCAAGGCAGCAGATAGCACAGTCCCAGAAATGTCCACCCAAGCACTTTACAGGGATAGCAGCGGCAAAAGACAAGGTCAAAACTTTCTTCTGATGTCTCCTATGCCAAACCAAAGACTATGGCATGGTTCTCTCAGTCAGACATTGCAGCCTTTCACATCACAATCTCACTGAAACTGAAAGAAAGTTGATCAATAGTTAACTCAAGTAAGTAGTTAACTATTAAGAGTCAGCAAATACTAACCGCAAGCCTAAGAAGTAGGAAGTACCTTAGCCTAGCCAAGATAAGAGAAACAGAATACACCTTGTTAAGAGGAACAAAACCTATTGTCAGCAGAAAATGCTAAACCAGCTAGCAAAGGACTGCACATGCTTCAGAAAGAAAGGTGGAAAGTTCAAAGTGAGGAATATTGCCCACCTTCATCAGAACAACCCCTGAGGAAGACTCAGAGCTTTCCTCAGTGCAACCACCAGAGTACACTCCACTTGCACATCACATATGCTAATGATATTGTTATAGATGAGTACTGTAATGGTTGGGTCTCACAATTAAAGGATGAATATTGTATGTTAAGATAAGA
Organism: Tychaedon coryphoeus; assembly: GCA_013398595.1. NCBI lineage: Eukaryota > Metazoa > Chordata > Aves > Passeriformes > Muscicapidae > Tychaedon > Tychaedon coryphoeus. Next base: position 66,883 of record WBND01001441.1, read on the forward strand.
TTTGTGGATGTATATGTTATTGTAATATATCCTCCCCTATTCCTCTTCCCCTCCCCCTTATATTGTTGCCATGAGATAGCTGAGGTAGTCGGGACATTTGGGAAGGGCCAACACCTGACCTCCAATGAAGATGTAAGAATGTAGTCTTCACGGCAGAGGAGTTAACCGACAAGACTTTGGGAGGGCCTAGGGACATAGAAGTCAGAACACCCATTTTGTAGGGGAGCACATGGTAGTTTAGTCTTGTGCTTCCAGTGCTGATTTTTTTTTTCTCCTTATTCAGTCTTTTATTTTTGTTAAGGTTTAATAAACCTTTTAAATTCTAAAAGTGAGAGTAGTTTCTTGCAATATTAATGATTTCCGAGAAGTAATTTGTATAACCACTCCTATCCCAAGGAATGTAATGAATATGCATGAAATTTAGCCATATATTGCGCTGTGTAAAAGTGCTAGGTGTATGTGTTAGGAGGAGCGATGCCCCAAGTACTCAGCACTGAATAAAGCAAAAAGCCACCCCACTGAGTCAGTCTATGAGGTGACCCTTAGCTCAGCCTTGGAGCAGATAAAAAGAAGAGACCTGTCCCACAGTGTTCTCCTGGGCTACACCAATTCTGTAACCCTGAAGAAATCCAGCTGTTGCTTGTAGGCTTCAGCTCCTGCCTCCTCCTGGATTGGCACAGGCCTCTGCACAAACTCTTGTGAACCAGACCCGAAGACCAATCCCTCAGAAAATTAATTAAATAGCAGACTCTTTCAGCTGGCCCAGATCCTTGGTCCTGCTTTTTTATGCAACGGCACGAACCTGTGCCTGGGAGGGAACCACAACAAACACCTGATCGAGAAGGGGGTGCCCCCTTCTCCTAGCTCTGACCTAAGCGGACACAGGATGAAGTGGCCAGGTAGCCTTTGCCAGAGATGGAAATTACAAAGCTAGCTTCCCATATCTGCTGCCTTTTTAGCCTCTGCGGTACACAGTGGCGCTGCCACCTCCACCCCCAGGAGGCTCGGGAGGCCACAACCCAGCCTGTCCCGGCCCGGCCGCCATGACGGATCTTGGGCGGGTGTGGCGCTCGCCTGGTCACGTGAGGGGCCGGTGAGTCGCCACGTGATCCCGAGCTGTGGGTCACGTGACTGGTGCCCGCCGGGCAGCGCTCGCTGTGGGGTGCAGGTGGAGTGGCTGCTATGGGGCCGCTCCTGCTCCTCCCGTCGCTCCTGCTGCTCTCACCGCTCCTGCCGCTGCCGCCTGCCCGCGCCGCTCTCGGTGAGTGTTTCGGGCCGGACCCTTCCGCCTGTCCCCCTTGCTCCTCGGGCCGGGCCCCTCTGCCTGACCTCCTCCTTCCGCGACCAGAGCCCCGGCCCTCCTATGGACGGGGCCCTCAGCTATCTTAACCAGGCCCCGGGCAGGACCCCAAGCTAGCCTCGCTGGGCCGGAGCCCTCAGCCAGCCTGGGGAGCGCCGGGAGGGCGCTCCGAGCTCCCCGGGCCCCGGTTCCCAGGCTGGGTTGTGCCGTACTGGGTGACAACGCTGTTTGTGGGTTTCTCCTGTACTGATGATGCCCTCTCCAGCTGCCCGGGTTGTGCGGCCCGGCCTGGAGGAGCGACTCTTCCCGCAGGTGCGGGACCACTTCAACTTTGAAACCTGCGGCAACGAGACCTTCCCGCAGCGGTACCTGGTGTCGGGTAGGTCCGTGGGTGCTGTGGCTTTGGGCTGAATTCCTTTATGCTTAAGCTTTAACTGCCTCTGTTCGGAGGTAGAGCAGGAGCTAGAGCACTGGGGAACCAAGAATCGGTGTTAGCAAAGGGCCAACCCTATATGAGCCAAGCATTCCCTAGCATTGTCTATATCCTTCTCTCCTTTTCCTTTTCATCCACTTTTTACCAAGGCACGTACTTACAAGACAAGGGAGCCTGGCTTTAAATTGAAAGAGAGCCGGCTTAGATTGCATATTAGGAAGGAATTATTCCCTATGCAGGTGGGAAGGCCCTGGCACATGGTACCCAGAAAAGCTGTAGTTGCCCCATCCCTGGAAGTGTCCAAGGCCAGGTTGGACAGGGTTTGGAGCAACCTGGGATAGTGGAATGTGTCCCTGCTCATGCCAGAGGGGTGGAACTGAATGAGCTTTAATGTCCTTTCCAGCATAAGCCAGTCTGGAATTCACTTCTTGCCTTCTGTTCTGGCTGTGTGGTGTAGAGGGGATTGTGGAGACTGGCCTCTCTGTAGCAAGAGTAGACTAGAAGCAATAGCTGTGTTAGACTTGCACCGGAGCTGGCTTTGGGTGTGTGTGTGTGTGTCTTCAGTTCACACCAGCATCTCTAACAAGTGCATGTAATTCAGTGCTCTGAATGCTTCAGGAAAAACAGAGACTGAAATGTTGCAGTCTGTGCCAGTCATTTTTAGGAGTGAAGGTAACTCCTCTTGGGTCAGTGGTTTGCATTATTTAAAGTTGTGCAACTGTAGATAGCTTAATCCATGCCAAACAATGAGCACTGCGAGCAAGGAGCCAGCTGCATCTTCCTTTTATGTCACTGACAGTAAAAGAGAAAAGGCCTTTTTAAACAGCATGTGACTAAAAAGACAGCAATTTCTATAACCAATGTCATATGTTTTTCAACCCTGCCTGTACATAGGAATTGGGGAGCAATTTGCAGGGAGAGAGCAAAGGTGAGCTTTGGAGTAGCAACAGGCATGAGCACTGCCCAACTTGGTGCCCACCTGCTGCTGCCTCACAGATGCATTGGGGTCTTCAGTGCTGCAGCTCACCTTCACATTGCCTGTTGCTCTGCAGCTTGTCCATCACCTTTGCCAAGTTTCTCTAGGTATGAATTCAGGATTCAGGAAACCAGGATTGAACTCATGGACCAGTTCAACCCACAGATATGGGCAGAGCGGTGAATTTTGAGAGCATACCCAAGGTTGTGATTTCACTAGTTAAGTGGCCCATTTTGAACAGAATGTTTGGATTACGTGGTTTAAAGCATTGTGAAACTTCTATTTGATTTCTGTTAAAGTGTTATGTTTTGTGTGTGAGTCCTGGGCAGAGCTGAATAATACTTGTGAGGAGCAAAATATTAACATTGCAGTTCTGCTGGTTTATAGAGAGTTTCTTACTCAAAATTCCTGTAATTCCATTTCCCTCTACTGTTTTTTTTGTGCAATATGAGACTTTTCAGATTATCAGCAAGAAAATGAAGACTAATTTCACTACAGGGAATCTGATACTCTTGAGTTTAGCTGGCAGTTCCCCAGGATTTCAATCTAAAAACAGATACCTTTCTAATGAGCCCATCTGGTTTGATTTTGGCTCCTGTGATGGTTGTTTACTCCAGGCACCATGAAGCATATCAGGAGAAGAGCCAGAGGAAAGAGAACACTGAGCACTCCAGTTACCTACCCAATACCCCAAGCAAATGCAGCATAGAGAGTCAGTTGGCCTCTTTGTTAATGAAGAGGAGCAGTTTCACTAATGAGAGGCTTCAAATCCCATTCCAAACTAAGTCTGGCTTTGGCAATTCTGTGCTGAGAATGCCAAGAATTAAATGTGGGCCTCTCTGTTCATGGGAACAGCCTCATGTGGCAACAACATTCATGGGACAGCTGCTGTGCAGGGTCTCTTTGGATGATGTGTTGAAGTCAACACTTAACTGGTGGTCTGAAATTGTCATTGAAGAAAACTATTTATTATGTCTCTTAGTTCCTGTGCAATTTATGACTAAGCTAAAATCAAATGTTTGTTAAAGTCAGCAAGCACGAGAGCAGCTGTTTGTTGGATAAGCCAGTGTTGGCATCACGGCTCAGCTTGTCCTGCCAGACTCAATTTGCCTTCAGTTATAAAGTAATCTGAAGATGAAGCACATCATCTTCATATATCATCATCGTATAGGTATACACACACAAATACGCATGTGTGTTATATATGTAACAGATATCAGCATATCCTGAGCTCTGCCCCACAGTGTGGGCAGCAGGTGTTTGGGGGGACTCTGTCCCTCTGCTCTGCTTGGATGAGACCCCACTAGTAGAACTGCCTCCGGGCCTAGGGACATCAATGCAAAAAGGGTGTGGAGCTGCTGGAGTGAATCCAGAGGAAGCCCCGGAGATGATCTGAGAGCTGGTATAGCAGAGCATCTCACCCTCTCCCAGGAGCTTATCTGTTGTTTTTTAGCCAGTCAGATAAGTCAAACAGGACAAGCTGTGTTGTGAGGTTTTTTTTGGGCCATGGGGTACCATGCTCTGGTATTTCCCATCTGCCAATAGATATCTTATTGCTGAAGTGAGATCTGACAAGATAAGATGGATTTTGACTGACTGATAGCCGTTCACTTTACAACTATAAAAGCCACCACAAATTTTCACAAAGCAGAAATCTGCTAAAATATATATATTTTCTGGAAATGTGTGGAGTTTCTCCCATGAGCAGGGAGAAACTACTTCACGGTTACCTACTAGGAGCTGAGTGAAGGAATCTGTGTATGGTATTGCCATTTTGATGGTAAATTTCATTTGACTCCTAATCAATACTATTTCTTTTGCCAGTTTTAATGTAGATACTTGTAGCTGCCCCGGGGGGCTAGGGTGGTTCTAGCCCCTGGCTGCTACGGGAGACCGGATAGCTCCGAGGGCTCCCGAGACAGGGTGCTAGCTACACAGCTAGCAAGAGACAAAGACTTCGAGACCAGCTGCAGATGTTCCGAAGAAGGGTCAGCATGCAGAGTCCGGTTACATCATGTAACAAGGGGTTTTTATACTTTTTCAGAGGATTGAAATTATGACCCATAAAGCTACAAGTTACCAAAACTATCCAGTTACATTAAAACTCTAAATAAAAAGAAACCGAATCACCTAGCTAGTTTAAAGACCAATAAAAATCCTAAAAGATAACAGAGAGCCTTGGCAAAAGGGAATATGTCATACTAATAGGAATTTTCTTTGTTTCTAAGGTATAACGTTCCAGGGGCCCATCTCATCATCCACAATTCCTCTCTCTGTATTTACAGAGAGAGCGTTTTTTGGCAGTTTTTTTGAAACATTGAGCCAGGCATGAAAACATAGCTAACACAATGAGAATGACAATGAAAATCCACAAAATTCCCTTGACCAAGGAAGAAGCCCATCCCATCAGTCCCCATTGGTTGAAGAGATTGTTGACCCAGTCTGGGGTGGTTTCAGTTTTCAGGTCTTTCACGAGGGCTTTCAGCTTTTGGATGTTTTCTTGGATGGATGTGGAACAGGAAGAAAGGTTGAAGCAGCACATTCCTTCAAAGTCTTCACAGCCGTGTCCATGGGAGAGCAGCAGGAAGTCAATTGCTGCCCGATTTTGCAGAGTTGCATGTCTTATGGTTTCTTTGTCCTTTAAAAGATCACTCAGAGCAGCAGATGTAGCGTTGGCCTGCTTGCTAAGCCAGCACCCTAAATGATCAATGTTGCCAAGGGTTTTTGCTGCTGCTACCCATGGATAAAACAGGGAGGCATCAATTCTTTTGGGTTTGTTCCAAATGTTCAGTTTGGGATCACAATTCTCATCAAATTCAGTGTAGGATCTTTTTTCACGTTTTGATTTGCTTTCTTTTTTCCAGTTATGTAACAGAGTAATGTTGGGGGTGAGGGTAGAAAGCTTGCCAAGGCTACAAGGTCCCCCCTGAAGACAAGAGGGGATTCCGGCCCAAACTCGATCACCACGGATGAGAAACATTCCCCTGGGCAGTGTCTTGGGGTGGAGAGAGGACTCAGAAATTATGGGGGCAGTGTAATTATACCAGTCTGGGTAATTGTATGCTTTGTTTATGGGTGATATGTCTTTCCTGTATATGTTTTTGTACGAATCCAATTCATACAGGTTTTGTCTTGGGTGTTTGAAGTAAAATTTGACGCAGTATGTTGCTTTGGAGGACCCCAGCAAGACTAATTCTTGGGGTTCCTCGAGCGCGTTTGGCAAAATTTTTGTCCAATCATCCCAAGTGTCTGCGGGGTTGGGTCTCTTACCTATGGTGCGGAGAAGTTCTGAGTTTTGAGCAGGCCATTCATCTACTGTAAATGGAATTCCCACTAAACATGTGGAAAGTGGGTTGTCAAGGCTGCCCAGGGATAAACACAGGTTATCTTGTTTTAATGTCTTTGCTAAAGTCACCCAAATGTTGTGGTTGGGTTGTGGGCTTATCCAGCCAAGGGCATGTGGTATGGTGAAGGACATCCAGGCTGCAGTGAGGACAGCACTGACGGAAATATTTTTCATCTTTGGACAAGGATGAGGCTTCTGATAGGGAATACAAGCAAAATTTGTTATCATGGGGAGGGGAAGGACTGGGTTCTGTCCTTTCCTTTTCCCCCCCATTTTTTCACTAAATTCATACGGTTGGGTACAGGGTAAGGGGTTTTAACAAAGATAATTAAAAAAACAAAAAGAGGAAAAAAAATTTTTTTTCAGCGGTTAATAACATTTAAACTAAAAACTACTTTAAAAACAAATGAAATTCAGCTTAAGGCTTAACTGAGGCAGCTAAGTGCTGCTTGGTTTTCTGTTTCATCTGCTGTCTAGTGACAGGACGATCTTTTCTTTGGTATGTGAGTGCTCTGCGACGCCTGCATCTCCAAGCAGAGCTGGTTTGATTTTGAGGAGGCTTTGTGTTGGCCTCAGGAGAATTTTTGCCATTGCTTGAGGGGATGGGTTTCGCAGTGCCTAGGTACGGTTTTGTGTTTTTTCCTGGGAACCATCTTGGACCAGATGGCAGAGATACGCAAACATATCCCCTTCCCCAGGTGATCAATTGAAAGGGCCCAGAAATTTGGTGTGTTTCTGGGTCTTTCACCAGCACTGGTGGTTTTTCAGTGAGCTTGGCTTGCGTTGTGTTTGCAAAGTGACAGAAAATGGGGAGATCAGGTTCTGATGCCATACAATTCAGAAAATTGATGACATAGAGGGCTTTACAGAGCCTTTCAACTGGACACAGTATTTCTTTGTCTCTTTGTTGCTGGTTGAGAACTCTTTTGAGGGTTTGGTGAGTTCTCTCTACAATAGATTGTCCTGTGGGGTTTGAAGCAATACCAGTAATATGTTCAATTCCCCATTCACTGAGAAACTGTTTTAATTGTTGAGATTTGTAGACGGGTCCATTGTCAGTTTTGACCCTTTTTGGAACTCCCAGAGTGGCAAATGCCAGGAGAAAATGCTTGACAGCGTGAGTGGCTTTTTCTCCTGCATGAGCTGATGCAAAAACTGCTCCAGAGAACGTGTCAACGGACACGTGCACGTATTTGGACTTCCCAAAAGATGGGAAGTGGGTCACATCAGTCTACCACAGTTGGCAGCTGTTGAGACCTCTGGGATTGACTCCTGCACCCATGGAGGGTATTTGGTAATTTTGACAGCTTGGGCACGTTGCTACAATGGCTTTTGCTTGGTCTTTTGAAAGTTTAAACATTCGAATAAGAGCGGGCACATTTTGATGGAAAAATGCATGTGACAGCTTTGCCTGAGCAAAGATGTCAGGTACATTTGCAGTTTCAATAGACATGGCTAGGGCATCTGCCCTTCTGTTTCCTTCTGTGATGAAACCTGAGAGATCAGTGTGTGATCTCACATGGACAATATGATAGGGCTGTTTTCTGTGAGAAATGGAATGTGTCAATGTGGAAGTCAATTGGTGTAACTTTGGGTTGGAAACATCTTTTTAAAAAGCATGTTCTGCCCTCATAGCTATACCAGCTACGTATGCTGAATCTGTGACCAAATTAAAAGGTTTGTCTTTGAATTTTTCAAAGGCTGTAACAACAGCTGCAAACTCCGCAATTTGTGGAGATCCCTCCACTATTTGAACATCTGATTCCCAATTTTGGGTTTTGGGGTCTTTCCAAGTCATGACTGACTTGTGAGAAGAGCCTGAGCTGTCAGTAAAAATGGTTAGAGCTTTGAAAGGAGTCCTGCTCTGGACTAATTTTGGAATGAAATGAAAAACTGCATCTTTATTAAAAAGTTTGTGCTTAGGAAAATGAATGGAAATTTGGCCAGTGTAGCTATCTAGAGCAAATTGGAGACTTTCATTGGTCTGGAGCAAATGCTCCAGATCTCCAGTGGTCAGTGGCAGGCAAATGCATGTGAACTCACACCCTGCAAGGGAGCAGAGGCGAGTTCTGGCTTTTTTTATCAGGTGTGCCATAATTTCTTGAAATGTGGTAATTGTCTTTGTGGGCTGATTGCTTGTAAAAACCCATTCAAGGATCAGCAAAGGGTCTGTGAGTTGAGAGTCCCATTGGAGAATCAGTCCATGAAAGTGAGGAGCTTTTCCCAGGATGACAAACTGGAAGGGTAAATTGGGTTCAAATTGATGAGCTTGGCGTGAGGAGAGGGCTTCTTGGACTTTGATGATGGCACTTTGAGCTTCTGGTGTGATGGTGCGTGGAGAGTCAAGGTCTTCTTTGCCACGGAGAAGATTGAACAGGTGGGCAAGTTCTTTTGTTGTGATTCCCAGAAGGGGGCATATCCAGTTGATGGATCCGCACAAACTGTGTAGGTCTCTCAGGGTTTTTGGGTTGTCTCGGATGGAGAGCTGCTGGGGTACAATGGTTCTCTCTCGAATCTGGAGTCCAAGATAATTCCACGGTCTGGTGTACTGTACTTTGTCTTCACGAATTTCAAATCCTGTTTTTTCAATGGTTTTGATAGTTGTTTTCACTGCTTTGTCCAAATAAGTCTTTTTTGAGGCACAAACTAGAATGTCGCCCATGTAGTGGTAGATGATTGCATCTGGGAATGAGCTCCGAACTGGAGAAAGAACGTGAGCCACATATCATTGGCATATGGTGGGAGAGTTTTTGAGTCCTTGGGGGAGGAAAAGCCAGTGGTATCTCTTGAGGGGAGCCTCTGTGTTTAGAGAGGGGACAGAGAAGGCAAACGTGGGGCGTCTTGGGGGTGCGGTGGAATGCTGAAGAAGCAATCTTTGATGTCGATGATGGCGAGTGTCCAGTCTCGAGGCAGCATAGATGGGGAAGGCAGACCAGGCTGAAGAGGACCCATGTCTTCGATGACGTCATTGATTTTGCGAAGGTCTTGGAGAAGCCTCCATCTGTTGGTTCCAAATTTTTGCAGGACGAAAACGGGAGTGTTTCAGGGGCTTGTGGTTTCAATGATGTGGCCCTTGGCGAGTTGCTCTTCCACCAGGGCATGCAGTGCACGCAGTTTGACCTTTGAAAGGGGCCACTGTTCGACCCGAATGGAATCTTCACTTTTCCAGGTGAGCTGAGGGGTCGGTGGGAGAGCGCGCGTTTCAGTGGCCCCCATCAGAAATCCCAGCATCGAATTTGGAGGGACACCCCCCATTGGGATAGGACAGCTCTGCCCCACAAAGTGATGGGGGCTCTGACCACAAACGGGCAGATGGTTGCCAACTTGCCTTCAGGTCCTTCGACGACGACATTGTTCATGCTTCGCATGGACATGGTGACGCCACCAATTCCAGAAATCATGCCAGCCACTGGTTGCAGTTCCGAGTTGGGTGGCCATTCTGAGCGGGCGATGATGGTGACATCAGCTCCGGTGTCAGTCATCCCTGGTCTGAGGATTCTTTCACCCTTGCAGAGAATGTTGCATTCAGTGATGGGTTTCTGAGGTCCCATGATCTGCACGCACAGTACAGTAGGGTTGAGGAGGATCTGTTCATTGTAATTCTTCGGGAGCAGGAAGGCTTGTGCAATGGGTGTGCCCTGTGAAAGGAAAAAAGGCGTGTCTGTGCAGCGAAGTTGGACAAAGACCTGTCCAAATTGTACAGTTTGAATTTCTGGCGAAACAGATTTGTTTTGGGCTGTGTAAAGTGTCACCACGTATAAAAATATCCCAAGGACCGTCTGGTGGTCCACATTTGCCTGTGGGAGCACGGTAGTAATTGCTATCTGTAAAGTTCATAGGCAAGGAGTTTACCAGCTTTCTCTGTTGGTTCCCAATGATACCTCGGCGTGTGTTGAGTCCTCTTGATATCTGGTGGAATTTGACTGATTTTCATGGGTGGGACAGTGTGGGAGATGGCCTTTGATTTGTTGTTGTAATGCGGTGCCTCCGCGCTGCGGTGGAAGTTTTTTGGCTGCTGTGAGTACTTTTGCTGTTTCTGGGTTTTGTGATGATTGGTGGGAGGGTGTTAGATTTGTGGCTTTTCTGGGCAATTTTTTACAAAATGTCCTGGGAGGGTATTGGATTTGTGGCTTTTCTGGGCAATTTTTTACAAAATGTCCAAGTTCCCACAGTAGAAGCATCGGGCATTTTCTTTGGAGGTCACTACTGCAAAAGCTTCCGTGGCTCCTTCGGCAATGCCTTTGGCAACTGCTTGGGCTACTGTGTTTTCAGTAGATATGTGGCATGTGCAGGTTTCCACCATTTGTTCAATGATGGGTTCTGTGTCAAGACGCAGAGACCTTAAGATGGTTTTACATTGTTCATTTGCATTGCTCATAGCAAGTTTGCATAGAAGTTCTTTTCGTGCCTTTACGCTCTTTATTTGTTTCTCCAAAGCATCTTTCAGTCTATCTGCAAATTTGATAAAGCTCTCATCTATTTTTTGTTTAATATTGAAAAAATGCAAAGTGGGGGTGGAATCGTCGGGAGTGAGAAGCAAAGATGTCTTTGCTGCATTTGCTATGTCTTATAATGTGTCTTTGGGCAAAAGGTCAGCTTGTTCTGAAGGCTTTGATAAATCGCCTTCTCCAGCTGGTTGTTCTACTGTAAAATTTGGGCGATTTGCATCTTTTGCATAATTATCAGATAAAGTTTTTAATTGCTTACGCCAATGCTGTTCAAATAACATATATTCAGCAGGAGTTAAAAGACATTGTGCCAAATTTTTTACATCACATGGTACTAAAACATATGCAGAAAAAATTGCTTCTAAAAAATTCTTAAAAATTTGAGTGTTTCTTCCATTTTCTTTTGCTATTTTGGATAGTTCTGTCAATTGTTTTGCATAAAATGTTTCCCATTGAGCTTTGTTTGTGGCACCTCCCCTCCTGCCTGTTTTATGTGTTACTGGAAAGGCAGAAATTTTTTTGGCAATTTGCCAATCTCCATTTTGCGTGGCTAATAATTTAATATTGACCCATGGATCTTGTTCACTGTCTGAATCATCAAAATCTGTGTTGTCTGAAGAGCTGGAATGTTTATGTCGGTTGCAGTGCTTTTTAAAACGAATGGGGAGGGTTTGGGAGACAGCCGCGGGAGCGGGCAGGGGAGCGCAGGGCTGGGAGAGCGGGGCAGGGTTCAGGGGTGGGGCAGAGGGCTGGAGCTGGCTTGGCTGGGTGCATGAAACGTTTGGCCACAGGGTGGCAGTGGCATGACAAGGATTGAGGCATTTGTGTAGGGGAAGGGGGGAGCAGGCACACTGGCGGTGGGAGTGGAATTTGGGAGGGCTTGATTGCGATAAAAATTATGGTTAGTTTGTGTAGGGTCGTAAACGCTGGAATACGGGAATGTCACGGTGTGACTGGGATTTGCCAATTCTAATAGATTTAATTTTTCTTGGGGATCGAATTTAGGAGTAAAGACAAATCAGGCTTAAAACTTAAAAAGGTATAAACAGAAATTTATTAACAACACAAAACAATTTAGAATGAGATTTCCAGATTATTTTTTTTTTCCCTTTCTTCACATCAGCAACATACAGAGAACACTTCAGTCAGTTATTACTCAAATAATCATTTCAATACATTCTAGAGAGAAAAGCCCCCTTTTTTGTTGTTTTAGGCTTAGGGGATGTTTCTACTTTCATAGTTTGCATCCGCCCAGAACATACGAACTATGATTTTCCTCCCATTTTACAGTCCTTCCGGAGCTGTGTTATGGGTTGTTGAAGTACACGGGGTGTCATTTTAAAGGCGGCTGTGCTGAAAAACAAAGTTTTCTTCATCTTTTTCTCTATTAAATGTCTCTGTTCGTATTTCAGTCCTAAAACAGAGAGTTCCATTTTCCCAAGGCAGAAGTCCTTTTTTCCAGCACCTAAACCTCCCCAAGTACCTTTTACAGTTTAAAGGAATCTTAGTGTAGTCACAGTCTCCTTAAAGCCCACAAAAAAAGGTTTTAAGCTACTTATCAGTTGCGACTCTTTCATCTCTCTTTTCATTAGAACTTCGTCTTCATCCAGCTGACTCCTGTAGTTCTTCTTACTTTCTTCCTTTCATTCCGGGAAACTCAGGGAATCTAGACTCTCATCCAGGCACTAACAGTTAAACTTGTATCCAAAAAGCTTGGCCATGCCGCATGAAGAAAGCAAGCCATGCCGAGC